>JALIGW010000004.1:82099296-82309296 GCA_023053685.1 Diadophis punctatus similis | reverse complement strand
TGGGAAATCATGAAAAAGATAATTACTCCCAGACAACAAGGCAGTTTTGAAAATATCCCCATCAGAGAGGGGCTTGGCATGTTTTGCTAGGCACAGTGAAATTTGAAAACTGGCAGCTGTCAGATTATTTGTTCTGGACAGGTAGTTGGAAAAACTAAGAGACTGGGAATTATATTTCCTCACTTTCCCTGCTATAAACTCTTTTCTTTCAGTTGCAACATTTTTGTGGTTGGTGTCAAAGTGCCTTCTGACCCTTGATGTGCGACACACAACACTTTTGCCACACAAAGTACATAATGCTTTCCCACTGCCTTCAATCACTCCAAATGCAGGCCTCTTGGAATGATCTTCCACTACCTGCTTTCGCTTTTTTTGCTGCACTCATTTTTGTGTATTCAAGACTTGGAGTCTACAAAAACACAACATTTTTTTAAAAAAAGAGGCATCCAATACAAATCTATCCCTGTACCAAAAATAGCTAACACTATTAATTAACAATAAAGAAATTCTCGGAATCAACCAATCTACAGCCAGTGATTCTCAGCTGGGGAATTCCTGTTGAATTTGCTGACCACCAGCGAGTGGGAGAAAGCAATTTCACAGAAGAGGGGATGGAGAGGGCTGTGGGATGGTTTGTCTGGGGAAATTCACACCCACTCCCAGACATTTTTTTACCAGCCTTTTATTTCCAGAAGCCAGGCTCTGGATTAAATGGTACTCCAGACAAAAGATGGAGAAGAGTATCTTGCTTTTAGACATGATAATAGCTTTTTCTAGCAAGGTGGATTATGAGCTATTTTTACATCATCAGAAATTTAATTTCTTGGTAAAAATGCAAAGGCAAGGAGTACAAGGAGCAAATAAAAGACCTTCATGTTGGGATTGGTTCTGGACCAAATCTTACTTGTGGGACAGAAACCAGCTCACAGCCCCCCTTGTGGCTCCTTGAAAAGCATTCCCCCCCCCACATGTTCCAATGCCTGAGGAGGCAGGGGAGGGCTGCAGGGGTCCTGGTTGATCCCAAGGGGGTCTGGGAGTGGGTGTGAATTTCCCCAGACAAACCATCCATTTTAAATTCTTAAGATTTATAGAAATAGAGCAATTTTATTTAGTGCCATCCAGTTAAGATGGACTCCAATTCCCTTATTTTTCAATGTTTTCCAAATATTGGAAAACTGCTATCATGTCTCCCCTAGTCCTTCTTTTCACTAGACTACACATACCCAGTTCTGGCAACCATTCTTCATATGTTTTAGCCTCCAGTCCAGGGGTGGGTTCCTCCCGGTTTGGACTAGTTCACCCGAACTGGTAGCGACCCGCTGGTGACATCACTGTCAGTGCCGGTCTGTGCGCGCCGCCATCTTTTTTTCGTATTTTTTGTGAATTTTTCCCCTTCCGTGGCTTGAAAAGCCCGCCTGCGGGTGAATACTGAGCTTTATTTCCTCGCCCAAAGCACGGTTGATGAGCTCCTCAGCTGTGTTTCGGGCTAATTTGTGCTTCTGAGCATGCGCGGAAGCCAAATTGTGCAAGTGGCTGTGCAGACGCGCGTCAGCGTAGCGAGCGCGCGTGAAACATCGCGATGCGAAATGGTGGCAAAGGTAAGTGGAACCCACCTCTGCTCCAGTCCTCTCATCATCTTATAGACAAGACTTCTGGATCATGAAACCAGAAGTGCCATGAGGTTACAGAGGCAAGTTACGCCTATGGAGATGCACAACACTTCCCAACCTTTACTTGTGGCTCAGTGATGTGAGCTTTTCATGACAAATGTACCATAGCACAGTGGTTGAAAACCATGACTCTAAAAGATACTGTAAGTTGGTAATGCAGTATATACCTATGGAGGTCATTAGCTTCGGGTGAGGTCAAATGTGAACTTAGCTCATGGGCTTTAAAGAAGGAATGGAAGTAATCCGCTAGTGTCGAGAGCTGGAATAATCAGTAGATTCAGGAAGTTCAAATGAGTATAAAGATTTATTGCAAGCTTAAGTCCTGTACATGAATCTGGCCAACTAACAGTCAAGGGAAATGAACGGGAGATAAGAGAAGCATTCAAGGTGGGCTGAATTTAGATCTCTTGTGAGTGTGCAGGGACTCATGACTTATGACACATTTGACCCCATCCTCAGACTCAGCCTGGTCATCTCCTACACTAGGGAAGAACTCTGAAGATAAGATAGTATCTATCTCTTCTTTTTAAAAACCTACCTGAAAATGACACCTGCTCCTAATTGGAGAAGGTTCAGATGTCACTTTGCATTACCTAGACAGATCTATGTTTTCCTTTAACTCTTAGGGGTATATGAACTTAGAATGGGATTTTCCCCCAGTACTACAGGGCTAAACAAGAAGCTAAACAAGGAGCCTCCAGCAAAGTGACTTGGATTAAAAACAATGTTAAAATCTGTGTTATTCTTTTGCTAGTCTATAAAGACGTGATTGTTCTCCCAAAGCCTTGGGTCGAGATGGATAGGCTGCCTCTTGAGTGTCTCTTTGTCATTTTTCTTTATGCCTCTATATAGTGACCAGATCCCATCATGTTTTGGTTTGGTTTTGGATATTTTTGTGATAATACATTC
The DNA here is from genome assembly GCA_023053685.1 of Diadophis punctatus similis. NCBI lineage: Eukaryota > Metazoa > Chordata > Lepidosauria > Squamata > Dipsadidae > Diadophis > Diadophis punctatus. The sequence continues at coordinate 82,306,717 of JALIGW010000004.1, read as the reverse complement.
TGAGCTGCCCATAGACAATTGGAGTCAGGCAGCACATTGAATGAATGAATGAATGAATGAATGAATGAATGAATGAATGAATGAATGAATGAATGAATGAATGAATGAATGAATGAATTGAAATCACAAATGCTGTGGAAATGTTGAACAATGGTAAGGCTGCAGACGTAGATGGTATAACTGGAGAAGCCGGATGGAGAAATGTTAAAGATCACAAACCTTGGTAGACCAGTACTGATAATACTTGTTGAAAGAAGTGAAATTGCTTGTGTAAGAGCATACTTCTGTCCACCTTGTTATAGGAAGGGAAGAGCTGGGTACGTCAAGACAAATGTAAAAGTAAGTTAAATGCAGTAGGAATGAGTTACTTAAGAAATAATGGGTAGAAAAGAAAGAAGAATAAGGTGAGAAATAATGAATTGAGCACCTAGTCGCAGGGGTCCCCAAACTTGGCAACTTTAAGACTTGTGGACTTCAACTCCCAGAATTCTGGGAGTTGAAGTCCACAAGTCTTAAAGTTGCCAAGTTTGAAGACCTCTGACCTATTGAATCTGAGCTATGTTTTTACTATATTTTCTTTTTCTTCTCTCATTCCATGAATTTCACTGGCTCTTCACAACGTAGCTTATGCCAAAAGGGAAAAGTTATAGCTATGATCATAGAAAGGAATTAAAGTTTACTGAAGTGCTAAATACTGGATTATCTGCTATTACTCCTCAGTATGCTAGTGCGGCCTTAGATATTTATAAAGCCCTCTACAGACTTTGTGAGAAATATATGGGGGGGAAACCACCATTGAATACCACATAAGTAATTTAATTCTACCATGCATTGTATTCTAATGTTTTCTTCCCCATAATCTCTGCCAAGATTCTGCTTAATTATATAATGTTAGTGAACACAGACTAGCTTGGGTTATAAAGCTCTCGAGATGGGTTCCTGGGCTCCAAGTCAAACAGACATTTTAAGGTTTAGCTCTTCTCAGAAATGAGATAGAACCTAATGGGGATTAGTCTGAATCTAAAAATACTTGAGGGCTTTCTAATGAAGAGGATTGTTTTATAACGAACAGCTGCCTTATTTGCTCTGCCTTATTTCTGATTGCCTTCATACCTTTTCATTTGTAGCAAAGATTAGATGACCTTTCGTGACACTTTTTTTTTCTGTGAACACACTGCCACACATTTAAAAATGAAATTCTGATACTTGCTTTCAAAAGAAAATATATACATATATACAGTATATACCCATACATGTACATGCACTTACATGTAAATATGCTGTATGTGTGTGTGTGTATACATATACAAATGTACACACACACATATATATACACACACACATACAAACACACACACACACACACTACACACACACACATACACACACACACACGATGATGATGTTCGTCCATAGTGTTCGAAGAGGACCTTGACATCTATGAGAATCGGGGGTATGTGTGTCAAGACTTGTGTGTATACACACACATACACACAGAGAGAGACACAGAAACACACACAGAGACACACACACAGACTTACATGCATACATATCAGCGGTGGGTTGCTTCCGGTTTGGCCCGGTTCTGTGAACCGATAGCGGCGGCGGTGGGAGGCTCCACCCGCCTGCCCGGGATGCTCCGCCCACCTGCCCGGACGCTTCTGCGCATGCGAACCAGTAGCAACGGGTTTTAGAACCCACTACTGATACAGATGTATACACACACATACACACACACACACACACACAAACACACACACACAAACACACACATAGTGGAAAAAAGAGTCTTGAGAGTTAACAATATGGTACAAAGCTATTACAGAGTTCTGCTTCGGATACTGTGAAACCTCCTCCCAGAAGGTAACAAGGGAAACTGGTCACGGAAAGGATGTGTAGCATCCCTGATAATTCTGCGTACCCTGGTCAAGCATCACTTCTATGCCACATCCTGGATAGAAGGGAGTGAACTCCCAATAATATTTTCTGCTGTCCTCACCACTCTCTGCACCGCCTTCCTGTCTGACACAGTAGAACCTCCAAACCACACAGTGATATAATATGACAGGATGCTTTCAATCGCCCCTCTATAGAACGTGGTAAGGACAGCGGAAGGAAGATCTGTTCTTCTTCATAAAGACCTGTGATGGTCTTGTGTGTTTAAACTATTACAAGTGGCATTTTATTCAGATAGTGCTGGCATGAGATGGACAGTGCCATGGCAGATGTCCTTATTTTATCTTGTCCTGTCTTCAGTCCCTGCTGTCTTCAGCATGTTGTTGGAGAACATCTGATATGATTATCTCCTCTGCACTTCCTGCTTTAGGAGCATGCTTTCATAAACTTCTCAACCTCTTGAAAAGAGCAACTGCTCCTTTTCAGACCTCCTAAAATGAATGGAAACAAAAAGCAAAGAATCAACAGAGTAGGAGAAGGACAGGCAGAGAGTGAGGGTGGAGTCAAAAGAGGAATCAGCCTAGAGTCCTTACGTTCCCACAAATGGTTACATCCAGCCCTTCTTGAGTTCTGTTTATTCTTATCAAGCACCAATTTAATGCTGACTAAATTATTGTGTGTAGGCACGAAAAATAAATCAGATTAACTGGAACTTAACCTGTAGTCCTGATTCTTTGCACCTGACAATGGTGAGGTAGTAGAAAGAAACATGAAAAGTTACACTTCCAACCGGGGGTGTATATTTTTATCGGTTGATATGACTGGTTATTTTCATAGGTATGGCAAGTGAGTTTCTTCTGTTTTCTTTCTCCTTTGGCCCATGACAATCTCAGATAACAGAATAAGTTAAAATGTACGATTTGAGTGTATGATATAATTATCAACTGGAACATTTCAAAGTGGCCTTTCTCCTGTCAAATGTTCTCTCTCACTGCTGTCAGCTTTAATCAATTACGGGTTTTTCAGCCTTTAAATAAAGTTTAAATGCGATGCAGTTTCCACTATCTGCTAGTTTTAATTTTTCCATCCGTTTCATTATAACTTTCCTTTTAAAATGGGGCACTGATCATTTTTGTGACAGTTCTCCTCCAGACATGAATGGCTGGTTGTAAACCTACTCTAGGATAACCTCATACATAACTTTAAATTGCTTAGAAGTAGTTTTTTTGTTGTTGTTAATCTCACAATGCATATGTCCATTTTTCCCCCATTTTATTCATGAGCTGATAGCCCAGCTAACAATTTACAAATTTTCTCCTACATTCTATGGCGTGAAAATGAGGCCTACACAATTTCGAAGTCACTTTTCAAGTCGTTTCGCTGGTCAAAAGTTTCGAAGGGGATATTGGATGTTTGTTTTCCACGTTCGTGTTGGTCATCCATTGCCCTGTTCCTTCAGAATGTTCCAGAATAATTTCATACCTGGTTTTGATTGGTTTGATTGCTGATTCTTAATGACCACATAGATATGAGTTTCTTCAGGAAGATCTGTCCTTGATCTGGTCCTTCAGCATTTCCAAAGTTTTATCTGTCACCACTCTAATTGAGTCCACCTACTTTGTTACTACTCTTGGCTTTCTCTTCCTTTCCACGATTTAGTCTAATACAGTTTTATAGTGACAACAGTAGTGAATATGTTTCAAAATATTTTATCTATCTAGGAAAAACTTCACTTGTATCTCCTACAGCAGGGGTGTCAAATTCGATTTCATTGAGGGCCACATCAGGGTTGTGTTTGACCTTGGGGGGCGGGGGCAGCATGGGCGTGGCCAACTCGACGTCACTTGTGTCAGGGGCACCTTTGGTGGCCATGGAGGACTTCCCCCAGACCATCCCTCACTCTCATTATAATCTTCCTTCCTTCCTTCCTTCCTTCCTTTCTTCCTTCCTTCTCTTCTTTTTCCTTCCCTTTTCATTCTCCTTTCTTCTTCTTCCCCCTCTTTCCTTCTTTTTCCTTCCTTGCTCTCTTCCCATCTTCCCTTCTTTTTCTTTGTCTTTCATCTTTCCCTTTCTCCTTTCCTGTCCTTCCTTGCATGCTCAAATTCAAAAGGGGAAATACTTCTCCTTTTGTTTTGTTTTTAGTTTGTTTTACTAGCCCTCTGCTAGCAAAAACAGAGCTCCGGAGGGCCGCATACGACTCCCCCAAGCCCCGTTTTCAGCCGCGACAGCCTCCTGCAGTCCTCTGCCAGTGAAAACGGAGCCCGGGAGGGGGCTGCAGGAGGACATCACGGGCAAAATCGGAGCCTTGGAGGGCCACACATGGCCCTCCTGAGCTCCGTTTTCAGTGGCAGAGGGACCGCGGTAGCTGATAAAAGTCAACCATTCTAGAATGTTCTTGCATGTTATACATTATATTAACACACTACTAAACCTTGTAATTTTTTATATTTCATAATTAAATTGGATTGGGTTTTATTACAGCTTTATCTTGGATGAGGGGGCAGATTTTACATTTATCACATACGCAGCATAAAATAATTATTTCGTTCCTGTCATATTTCCTTCTTATTTTTGATATGTGTCTTGAATTGATAAAAGCACTTGTCTGTTTTTTTTTTAAAAAAGGTGAATATTTTATACTTTTATTTTTAGAGTTTAGTGCATTCCCACAAACTGAAAATATATTCAGAGAACTCATCGTTATTCGTATTATGTAGCGGATGGGAATTAATAATAGAAAGCACCTTATTAATTTGTTAATGCTCTCAGATGCTATACTAAAAAAAAAAGCAATATTCTGCATCTTACAATTTGTTTTAATCTTTAATCAGCTGTTTGAATTATTTGCTGTATGCTAAGAATGCTTAAGTGAAAGAAAATAATCTGAATAAAATGAGTGTTGTAAAACCTACTGTGTTGCCAGTTGAAAAATGACAATTCCAGTAATTGATAGTACCTGGATAAATGCTATAAGGACCATCAATCTGTAGGCCTGAATGGTCAATTTCCTCTCCCCATACAGATCTTAATCTAATGGGTTGGATCCAAAGATTTCCTCTGACAAAGGAAGAGAATGAAGGTAATAAAGCTAAATTAAATATAATAAAGGTAACTGTCATGGCTCCAGGTGTACAGGTAGTCCTCGACTTACAACAGTTTGTTTAGTGACCGTTCAAAGTTACCATGGCACTGAAAAAAGGGACTGATGACCGTTTTTCACACGTACGACCATCAGACTCTTAACAACCACACTTGTAGCAGCCCCGTCATCACGTGATCAAAATTCGGAGCCACGGCGACGCAGTGGTTAGAGTGCAGTACTGCAGGCTACTTCTGCTGACTGCCGGCTGCCTGCAATTTGGCAGTTCGAATCTCACCAGGCTCAAGGTTGACTCCGCCTTCCGTCCTTTCGAGGTGGGTAAAATGAGGACCCAGCTCGTTGGGGGCAGTACGCTGATTCTGTAAACCGCTTAGAGAGGGCTGTAAAGCACTGTGAAGCTGTATATAAGTCTAAGTGCTATTGCTTAGCAACTGACTCATATTTATGACAGTTGCGGTGTCCCGGGGTCATGTGAACCCCTTTCGCAAACCTTCCGATGGGCAAAATCAACTGGGAAGCCAAGATTCACTTAACAACCATGTTCCTAACTGAACAACTGGAGTGATTCACTTAACCTAGGTGGCAAGAAACGGGGCAAAAGTGATTTCACAAATGTCTCACTTAGCAACAGAAATTTTGGGCTCAGTTTGCGGTCGTAAGACGAAGGACTACCTGTATTCATTTTTTAGCAGAGATAGTGCTTGCTTAGAAGACTGTCTTGATTCTGCTGCTTCCGGTCTTTGTCACTGAAGTTCTAAAATTCAAAGAAAGAAAAATTTGCAGAGCTTTCCCGCCTCCTTATTTTATTGGGAATGCAAACCAAGTTTTAATTTGTTTCCTTGTTTTTCTAAGCTTAGCCTTTTAACCTTAAAGAGCCGTGGTGGCGCAGTGGTTAGAATGCAGTATTGCAGGCTAACTCTGCTCACTGTCAGCAGTTCCATTCTCGCCGGCTCAAGGTTAACTCAGCCTTCCATCCTTCCGAGGTCAGTAAAATGAGAACCCAAATTACTGGGAGCAACATGCTGACTCTGTAAACTGCTTAGAGAGGGCTGTAAAAGCACTGAGAAGCGGTATATAAGTCTAAGTGCTATTGCTTTTGCTAGTTTATCTAGTGAGCTTTGCTTCCGCCACCCTCTTACATTGTTTTGCTGAGGGGGACGTATGTTTTCAAAGAGAATATGCTTCTTTTGCTATTGCTAAAGTTGAAGGCATCGTCATTCAATTTATCAGCCAATGACACCATTTTCTCCATTATACTGTTTAATTCACAATGGTGTCCTCTAGTGTCAAAATAAATGTCTTATTGTGATTCATAGAGCTACAGCCTGTGGTTGTTTGGTATTTTTTTTTTAAATCGTTATCTAGACATTTTTGAAAAGTGTCCTATTTGGGGAGGGAAATTAGAAAACCTGAAAAGAGGGAGAGAAATTGGAACACAGCCTTCAATTTTTATCCCTGCCTAAATGAATACCTGTTTTGCATGAAAAAACATTTCGCTTCAAGGACGTTTGGAAGCTTCATTTGGTGCAGAATGCAACTGGACAGACAATTATATATCATCAGCTTCTTTTAATGACCCCATAATCCCTTGCGGGCTGGAGTCTGGGCAACTGAATGGAGCTAGCAGAGTGTTTATGGCCAGATGCCCTTCCTGTTGCCAATGTGGAGTTTTGTTCAGTAGATATATTCTCATTGTGGCCAGAGAGAGAAATATCTGCCTCTATTTAGGATCGAACTCACAGCCTCCTGATTGTTAGGCAATAGCTCCACCTCTAGGCCACCGCACTATTCCTAGACAGACCATTATGTATGTCCCTAGGAAAATATCTGTTACACCTGTTAGTGAGCTGCATTGGTTACCAGTTTCCTTCCAGACGCAACTCAAGATGCTAGTTTTTATCTTGAAAGCCCTACATGGCATAGAACCAAGTTATCTGAGGGACCACCTTTTCCCTGTTACATCTACCCATCCCACCAGGTAAGGCAGAAGGCTTGCTGTGGGTCCTGTCTCCAAAGGAATTCCATCTGGTGGGACCCAGGCAGTGTGCCTTTTCTGCTGTGTCCCCTACTCTCTGGAACATCATTAAACCCAAGGTGAGGACAGCCCCATATCTGTTAGCCTTCTAGAATAAGGTGACCAGATTTTAATATTTGTAAAGCGGGACACCATTGACGGGGGGTTTCTAGGATAGCAAGATGGGAGGGGTCCGTCTCTCTTATCCTGCAGCTTTGTGCACCCCCCCCAACACCCCCCCCTTCATCGCAGCCAGGGGTGGGTTCCTACCGGCACAGGCTTACCTCTTCGTCGCTGCAGAACATTCTGCTTGCACAGAGGGCAAAAGAATGCAAATGGCGGCGTCCCGGCAGCTGGGGAAAGCAGGCGGGGGAAGCCCCGCGCCGCGAACACCACCAACTTCTTCGGCTCTGCGGCGATGAACAGGCAAGACCACCGCTGCCCCTCTCACTGCCCTCCCTCCCCACCTGGCAGGAGGAGGCAGGCGAGGCAGGAGGCAGAGGGGTGTGCAGGGCAAATTCAAATTTAAAAAGCGGGACTTTTTTGAAATGCCATGGGGACACGGGACAAATTATTAAAAAGCGGGACTGTCCCACCAAAAGCTGGACGTCTGGTCACCTTATTCTAGAATGTCCTTAAAACTCTTTTTTTTCCACCAGCCTAAGGGAATGCAAGATGGCTGTCTGAGATTAAGTGATCTTTGTTCATGTTAGAAACTCTGTTTATATATAGCACCACAAAGCAAAAAAAGGGTACAGTCACCATGTGCTTTACTGCTCAACTGTGTTTAACTGTAACAAGAAACAGGAAACTCTACTTAGAACAACATAGAGCATAGAGTACAGTATATATACCATAGATCCAAACTTGTAAACACTGCCATCTACTGGCTGAATATTACTGCAGTTGTTGCATAAAAAATACATTCCAACAATGAATTCCTACAGTTCACCCACATTCTCAGATTTTATCTTTTTATTTTCCTGTTTATCTGTTAATTTTTCATTTGTTTATTTTTAGATTGTTCTGGAGTTTTTAACCGTTGTGTTGTACAGCTCACCAGACTCATGTGTTTGTGAGCTGTATAAATGGCTGGATGGCTGTATAAATATTTATCTATTTATTTATTTTATATTTCCTATTTGTAAATCGCCCCTCTCCATCAGAGATACGCTAAGTAAAATAAATATGTAAACATCTAGAAATAGACCCTTTCAAAAAAAAAACCAACCTTGTGTTTGAAATTGCTATTCACGTTTGGCAATACAGTGGAAAATTTGAGTTATTGGACTTCTGAGCCACAGAGTTTGCGTCCAGCCAACCAGATTTCCACTACGATTCATGGATTTTGCATAATTGTAAGTCCTCTCCCCAATTAGTCTTTTAAAATGAGATTGTGATGCATTGCGCCAGATGGATCAATGCCTATATTGCATTGAGTGCAAAACCCTAAATAACTCTACATCCAAGGACTGGTGAACAGCCCTTACAAGCCAAGTGAAAAGATGACTGTGGGCTTTGGTTGAGTCCAAGGTGATATGAATATGGGCAGGGGTGGGCCTCAGATCCTTTAGCAATGGGTTCGCTGCCCCGTTGCTGGATGGGCATGGCCATGGTGTGCGTGGCCTAGTCAGCTGCCTGCACCGGGGGGGGGCATTTTTCACCCTCCACAGGCTCTGGAGGCTTCCTAGCCTCCAGGAGGACGAAAACTGCTTCCTCCCAGGCTCCAGAGGCTGGAAACAGGCCCATTTTAGGACTTCTGGAACATCTGGGAGGCCCATTTTTCGCCCTCCCAGACCCTCCGGCAGCCCCTGCACTTACCTGGAATGATGAACGGGCCACATGGAGACTCCTGGAAGGGGAGGGAGGGGAGGGAAGGTGTGGGTGTGGCCAGCCAGGGGTGGCATTTGGGGGTTCGCCAAACCCTGGCAATCCTTAGCTAGAGGATCGCCCGAACCCTGCTGAACCCCCAGGAGCCCACCCCTGAATATGGGCCTCCGTTTCCTCAGCAATCATTGTGGGGGTTTTTTGCCTTTTAATTTTCCCATTTTTTAAAAAAAAATCTTTGCTTAACAGACACATCTATCTACTAGGAATATGAGAAAATAAATATTAAAGTAGTTGAATGCATTACAGCTGAGCCGGCCTCCAACTCTGAAGCCAAATGTAGTTTCTAGGATCACATTCACATGAGCCGCGGTGACGCAGTGGTTAGAATGCAGTACTTGCAGGCTACTTCTGCTGACTGCCGGCTGCCTGCAATTTAGCAGTTCGAATCTCAGCAGGCTGAAGGTTGATTCAGCCATCCGTCCTTCCGAGGTGGGTGGAAACTGATCAAGGAGAGAAGCAACTTAGAACTAAGGAGAAATTTCCTGACAGTTAGAACAATTAATCAGTGGAACAGCTTGCCTCCAGAAATTGTGAATGCTCCAACACTGGAAGTTTTTAAGAAGATATTGCATAACCATTTGTCTGAAGTGGTGTAGGGTTTCCTGCCTAATCAGGGGGTTGGACTAGAAGACCTCCAAGGTCCCTTCCAACTCTGTTGTTGTTGTTGTTGTTGTTGTTGTTGTTATTGTTGATGTTGTGATGATGATGATGATGATGATGATGATGATGATGATGATGATGATGATGATAATGATTATTATTATTATTACTATTATTATTGAAATTGTGGAGAAAAAATAAAAAATATTTTTTAAAAAATTATATTCTATTCTACCAGGCCTTCCGAATTTTGTGCTCGCGAAAATAATGTTTACTACAAGTAGTCCTCGACATATGACCGCAATTGAGCCCCACATTTCTGATGTTCAGTGAGACCATTGTTAAGTGAGTTTTCCCTCATTTTACCACCTTTCTCGCCATGGTTGTTGAGTGAATCCCTGCCGCTGATAAAGTCAGTGACCCGGTTGTTCAGTGAACCTGGCTTCCCCATTGTCAGACGGTCGCAAAAGGGGATCGCGTGACCTTGGGATGCAGCAACGGTCATAAATAGGAACCAGTTGCCAAGCATCTGAATTTTGGCCATGTGACCATGGGGATGTCGGACTGGTCATTAAGGGTGAAAAATGGTCATAAGTCACATTTTTTCAATGCCGTTGTAACTTTGAACCATCACTAAATGAACTGTTGTAAGTTGAGGACAACTTATAGGTAGAGGACAATATTTTGGGACCAGGGAACACATTTGGAATTGTGAGAAGTGTGATACCAATTTACTAAGGATGATGATATTAGCCATTCAGTCATTCAGTCCATCTCACCACCTCCTCCTCTGTAGGCACCATCCCTCACCATCCATTTTGTGTAGATTTCCTGGCCACAATTCTTCGCTATTGTCTTCTTTGGAACTGTTTTTCCACCTTCCCGGCTTAGCTTTTAGAATTCCAAATACTAAGCAGGCCCATCTCTTGGTAAAGACGCAACGTTCTTAGTCGAATTCAGATTGGTTCTTGAGTGTTTCCTGTTGGTAAGACTCTTGAAAATAAAGCAGGAAGCTCAGTAGTGGGTTTCACTTACGCTCGCTACCGGTCCGGAACTGTGAATGCGCGTACGTGCAGCGCTTCTGCACATGCGCAGATCGCCTGTGATGACATCCGGGCAGGTGGGCAGAGCCTCCCGCCGCTACCAGTTCGCCCGATCCGGGGCAAACCAATAGCAACCCACCACTGAGGAAGCTGCATTGCAGATCAGACTACAAGGTTATCTCCGGGACCGCATTCTGCCTCACACTTCCCTTCGACCGGTTAGGGCCCACAGAGTTGGCCTCCTCCAGGTCCCATCGGCTAAGCAATGTCGCCTGGCGGGCCCTAGGGGGAAAGCCTTCTCTGTGGCAGGCCCCGTGCTCTGGAACCAACTTCCCCCAGAGACCCGAACTATCCCCACCCTACTGGCCTTCCGGAAAGCTGTTAAGACATGGCTTTTCCTGCAGGCAGGGGGTGGAGCGTAATCCATCTGAGCTCACCCCCAAGTATGTATGAAGTCGAATTGATTAAATGTTTTTAAGATTATGGTTTTTAAATTTTCATATTTGTTTTAAATGCTTATATTGGTTTCTTGTATTTTTACTGTTGTACGCCGCCCGGAGTCCTTCGGGAGTTGGGCGGCATATAAGAAATACCAATAAATAAATAAATAAATAAAATGGGATAAGAATATCATCGGCCATATCACTTGAAAAATGGACTATATTCTGTTGGCCACAGTTCTTTACAAGGGCAAAATGAGATGACATACAATCAGATGCTTGTAAATCTTTCACGACCTAGCCTTGATTAAAAAAAACAAAAAACCAAACAATTATTTTCTTGTTGGCTGAAGCTAATACTTGGTCCAGACTCAGATCAAAGCAATTTATCATGCTCTTCCACTTCCTTTCATTGCTAACTTGGCAGATGTCAAGATAAGGCCGTATCTGGCAAGAAGGGAAAACATTCAAGCCAAATGTTCTAGTGGTTGGTGGAATTCCATCTACCGCTGTCAATGCACGCAGCCATTCAGAAATAATTAAAATATTTACTCCTCATCCATCGTGCCATCTGACTTAGAAAATGAGCCCCATTTCATTCAGTGAGTTCTACTGTCAGGAAAGCAGCCAGCAAGCCTTACTTACTTATCAAGGAAAATTGCTGTACATTTTTTCCCCACTGACCTATATGTCAAGAGTTTTTGGCTGCTGTTTTCCACCTAAATTAGTTTACAACTTCCTCGGTTCTTGTTTTCCAAGTCCTTGTTTTATTACCAGAGCCGTGGTGGCGCAGTGGTTAGAATGCAGTATTGCAAGGCTGACTCTGCCCACAGCCAGGAGTTCGATTTTGATGGGGCTCAAGGTTGACTCAGCCTTTCGTCCTTCCGAGGTCAGTAGAATGAGGACCCAGATTGTTGAGGACAATATGTAGCATGGAATGGAACGGAACGGAACAGAACAGAACAGAACAGAACAACAGAACAGAAGGAACCCTCTGCTCAGGCAGGAAACCCTATACCATCTCTAACAGTCTCAGTCATCCAGGTCATGGTTGTCCCAAAGTGGCTTTTTCAAGAGGCAACTGGATTTTCTTGGTTTTTCTTTGAAGATGTTTCGCTTCTCATCCAAGAAGCTTCTTCAGCTTAGAATAGAATAGAATAGAATAGAATAGAATAGAATAGAATAGAATAGAATAGAATAGAATAGAATAGAATAGAATTCTTTATTGGCCAAGTGTGATTGGACACACAAGGAATTTGTCTTCGGTGCATAAGCTCTCAGTGTACATAAAAGCTATAAGGGATAAATCAACAGCTTCTTGGATGAGAAGCGAAATGTCTTCGAAGAAAACCAAGGAAGTCCAGTTGCCTCTTGAAAAAGCACCTTTGGGAGCTCTCTAACACCATCCAACATCCACATCTGCCTAGCCCAGATGGAAGAATTCGATAGGTGGTTAAAAATGCGAAATCCAGTCTGAACATCTGGCTGACTGTGCGACGAACCATAAAATAATAAGCTGCCATAAGCCATGTTGAACTCTGCCTTGCTGAGACGAGTCCTTCTACCAAGGACTTCTCCCTTCAGCCTCCCTGTACGGGAAAAAAATGCTTCAGATTTTCTTTCTCAAAGCCCAGAAATACAGAGAAATCCTTCTGAATATCTGTGCAATCATGCAGGATTTTATTAAAACGATAAAGTCGAGGCTCTTGATAATGCAGCACGAGCCAGGCAAAAATTCACAGACGCGGTTCTAAATAATACATAGCTTATGCAATTAGCTTCTAATTCCTACCTGAATCCACCTTTTGGTTTTAATACATGTTTACAGTTCGTGGCAAATAAAAAATAAAAAAATGATTGGAGAGAGATTAAAGAGAGATCCAACCTGGAACTAAGGAGAAATTTCTTGACATTGAGAACAATTAATTGGTGGAACGGCTTGCCTCCAGAGGTTGTGGGTACTCCATCCCTGGAGGTTTTTAAGAAGAGACTGGACAGCCATTTACCTGAAAAGGTATAGGGTTCCTGCCAGCCTTATGATTTCTCTTCTCTTCTCTTCTCTTTCTTCTCTTCTCTTCTCTTCTCTTCTCTTCTCTTCTCTTCTCTTCTCTTCTCTTCTCTTCTCTTCTCTTCTCTTCTCTTCTCTTCTCTTCTCTTCTCTTCTCTTCTCTTCTCTTCTCTTCTCTTCTCTTCTCTTCTCTTCTCTTCTCTTCTCTTCTCTTCTCTTCTCTTCTCTTCTCTTCCCTTCCCTTCCCTTCCCTTCCGCTCTGCTCTATTCTTTACTCTCTACGCTCTACTCTCTATTCTACTCTGTTCTACTATATGAGATTGCCAGCTTTTAGCTTGGTTAAGGTTAAGTTTCTAAGCTCGTGCCTTAGATACTACACCCTTTTTATTTGCAGGTTCAAACTATTGCTGAGTCTTTGTAGTCATTCTGTATTTCTTTTCTTTTTAATTCTTTACAAGAAGCTGCATGACAATTGTGTTACATCCCAAGGCATGTTTAATGCAAAGGACAGGCTTTTCAAATTAAAAGAGGAAGTGAACGTATTGACTAGGAATTAATTCCAGTGGAAAGGTCACGACCCCTATCCGGGAAGGAGTCCCGAAGCTGCCCGATTCCCACATCCATCCACGATTAGAGTCCTGTCTCTAATGACTTCACTCCGTTCCCTTCCTGTCTTTCTTCTGGACTTTGACTCTGTCACGATGGGAAAATGGATCCTCGGCTATACGTGCCTTTGTACAATCCAGGGTCATTTTTCTTATCCTAAAAATAAATAGATGATGTAGACAATGTAGGAGCATTGAGATACATAAACGGGTGCCAAAAAGAAAACAGTTGAGAACTATTTTCCTCTGCCAAGGTGGAAGGTGTCAGGCTTCAAGAAAACATCCCCAACGAAATAAAACCCCAAGGCTGGAATTCCTCAAAGCTCCAATTTATTAGAGATGTCATGTTGGCACATCTGAGGAAACCCAAATCTGAAAGCTTCCAGGGTTTCCCCACCCAGTTGAAAGTTCACAACCCTGCCCCACACCCACAAGTTCGTCACCAACCAAATCTTCACATTCAAGTGGATAGAATCTCCAGGCAGTCTCAAGCAGGTGCAGACAAATGTCCTTGAGTAAGGAATGTTGTTATGACTAAATTTCCTACAGCTCCAATGAAACAAAACGCCTCCCAATTTCCCAGGCTAAAATGTGTGGCAGTCAGGAAGCAAAAAAGAAAAAAATGGCTTCCAAAACTGACACTAGGTTTAGGAATCCAGATATTCCTTCTGACTGCAACTGGGCCCAAAATTTCCATTGCTACCTAAGATAAGCGGGTTTTGCCCTATTTCACGGCCTTTCTTGCCACAGTTGTTAAAGTGAATCACTGCGGTTGTTAAGTTAGTAACACGGTTGTTAAGTGAAATGGACTTCCCTGTTGACTTTGCTTCTCAGAAGGTTGCCAAAGGATGGGAATCACGTGAAGCCGGGAGTCTAGGACAACTCACCACGGCTCGCCGCCGGACAATTTGCAAGAGTTACACTAATATCAAAGAAATGGTAGAATAGAATCAGTGAAGAAAGGATGCCAAAGGAGAGACAAAATGAAATGTGAATGACAACAAGCACAATTATTGTTAAAAATTATTTTAAATACTTAAATTGAATTGTTGAATTGTCCCTCATCAAGTGGTTGCGTGGCGAATTGGCCGTGACAAGGTGGCCACAATGAGTTGGCCGTGGTGAGTTGTCCCATTCGGGAATCCGGAGACACTGAATAGAGTAGAGTAGAGTAGAGTAGAGTAGAATAGAATAGAATAGAATAGAATAGAATAGAATAGAATAGAATAGAATAGAATAGAATAGAATAGAATAGAATAGAATAGAATAGAATAGAATAGTTGGAAGGGACCTTGGAGGTCTTCTAGTCCAACCCCCTGCTTAGGCAGGAAACCCTACACCACTTCAAACAAATGGTTATCCAACATCTTCTTAAAAACTTCCAGTGTTGGAGCATTCATTGCAACCATCATAAATACATGCCAGCTGCCCAAGCATCCGAATTTTGATCACGTGATCACAGGAAAGCTGCAACAGTCGTAAGTGGGAAAAACGGTCATAGGTCACTTTTTTCAGTGCCGTTATGACTTTGAGCGGTCTGTAAAGAAATGGCTGCAAGTCAAGGGCTACCGGTAAAAATTACAGCCTACCTAGAATTAATTTAAATATATGGAAACAGCAAAAACCTCTACCTGTGGATTTTGTGAGTTCTTTGATTCCGGAAGTGTTTAAGAAGAGCCAAATCTCAAAGGGGACTTAATTGGTTTTCCTGGATATCTGAGAGAGTTAGTTTAGATGGCATTTAGATGGCCAGAGTGGTGCAGTGGTTAGAGTGCAGTACTTGCTTCAGCAGGGAGTTAGACTAGAAGACCTCCAAGGTCCCTTCTAACTCTGTTATTTTGTTATTCCAAATCTCTGCCAGTTTTTCTCCCTCTCCCTCTCCCCCTCCCTCCCTCCCCCCCTCTCTCTCCTATCCTTACAAAAAGGCTGCAGAGAAGCAGCATTGAGGTGGCCTACAAAATTTCTGCTGCAGGAAATCAGGAAATGTGTGTATTTGCGCTACGGAAATTAAGGACTTTGAATGAAAGTTTTCACTTTCCGCCAACCAACCGCCCAAGCCCTATTGTGTGCTGCCAATGTTCCTCCATTGTTTTTCCGCTTTGAACAACAACAAAACAAGCCTCTTACATAAACCCATTTGCATGCATCTGATGTTCCAGCGAAGCACTTAGCGGCACGGTATTAGCCATTAACACTCTCTCGCCGCCATTAAAAAAAAGCCGTAAAAATAAATGTTATCCGAAATCACCATGCTAACAAATGAAAGAAGGGCTTTTCTTGATTTTGGTGATTTTGGATCACATCACAGGTGCTGTTCTGTTAAAGCAGAAACGGAAAAAAAGCAGGGGTCCCATCTTCCCTTCCCCCATCCCAGTTTTATCTTAACTCTTCCCCCCCCCCTTTTTTTTTTTTTACTTTGGATAAAATTTTGCAATTTTCTGCAAGGAAACTATTCCTACTCCTATGTAGAATGTTGCTAAACAGCTGCCCTAGAATAGAATAGAATAGAATAGAATAGAATAGAATAGAATAGAATAGAATAGAATAGAATAGAATAGAATAGAATAGAATAGAATTCTTTATTGGCCAAGTGTGATTGGACACACCAGGAGTTTGTCCTTGGTATATATGGTCTCAGTGTACATAAAGAAAAATAAAATACATTCATCAAGAATCATAAGATACAACACTTAGTGATAGTCATAGGTTACTAATAAGCAATCAAATCATACTAGGAAACAAATAAAAACAATATAAATTGTAAAGATACAAGCAACATTATTATGAGCCGAGGTGGAGCAGCGATTAGAGTGGGGTACTGCAGGCCACTTTAGCTGACTGTGATCCGCAGGTCAGCAGTTCAAATCTCACCGGCTCAAGGTTGACTCAGCCTTCCATCCTTCCGAGGTGGATAAAATGAGGACCCAGATTGTTGGGGGCAATATAAAAAATATACATTGCTTACTGGTGTAAACCGCTTAGAGAGTGCTTGCACTGTGAGGTGGTATATAAATGTCACAAATAAATAAATAAATAAATAAATAAATAAATAAATAAATAAATAAATAAATAAATAAATAAATAAATAAATAAATAAATAAATAAACAAACATGGTTATAGTCATGTGGGAAGAGATAGGTACTAGGAAGGATGAGAAGAATAATAGTAATACAGTCTTAGTAAATTATTTGACAGTGTTGTGGGAATTATTTGTTTAGCAGAGTGATGGCGTTTGGGAAAAAAACTGTTCTTGTGTCTAGTTGTCTTGGTGTGCAGTGCTCTATAGCGTAGTTTTGAGGGTAGGAGTTGAAGCAATGTATGTCCAGGATGCGAGGGGTTAGTAAATATTTTCCCGGCCCTCTTTTTGAGTCGTGCAGTATACAGGTCCTCAATGGAAGGCAGGTTGGCAGTAATTGTTTTTTCTGCAGTTCTGATTATCCATTGAAGTCTGTTGCAATTTAGGTGGGTTGGATTCTAATTCCCATGACTTGTAATCCAGAATAATCCACTCAAATTTATTTGAAATTCAACCAGAGATCATCCGGTTGAGAAAGGGTTGGTCTGCTGTGCGAAAAGGATCTATCAAATGTATTGATTTACATATTTATTGCTCGGTCTACAAAGTCTCGGCCCGACTTTAGGACAAATTCTCTGAATCCATCGTATTAAAAAAGAGTAACTAACTAACTTCACCTTACGACCACAATTAAGCCCAAAATTTTGGTTGTTGAGTGAGACATGTGTTAAGTGAGTTTCGCCCCGTTTTATGACCTTTCTTCCCACAGTGGTTAAGTGAATCATTTCAGTTGAGAAGCGAATAGCACAGGTCTTCAGTGAGTCTGCCTTGCCCCTTGATTGTACTTGTCAGACGGTCGCAAAAGGGGATCGCGTGACCCCGGGATGCTGCCACCGTCATAAATATGAAACAATTGCCAAGTATCTGAATTTTGATCAGGGTGACTATGGGGATGTTGCAAAGGTCGTAAGTGTGAAAAACGGTCATAAGTCACTTTTTTCAGTGCCGTGGGAACTTTGAACGGTCACTAAATGAACTATCGTAAGTCAAGGATTACCTTTATAAGGTTTGTTGGACTGGGCACAATGCCATAATAAAATAAAATAAAATGCATTATAACAACTGCTACTGCTGGAGAAAGGAAAGGGAGAAAAATTCCTTCTTCACAGCTTTCAGAGGGTGTCTTCCCATCATGAAAATGAGAAAAAAGATACACGTAATGTCTTAGCTGATTTATTTCGGATGTCTGGATATATTTATCTCTTACATTATATATTATGTTTCCGCAGGGACTTCCTACAGTTATTTTTCCTTGATGTTTCTTCGTTCACTTTTTTTCCCCCCTTTAGTCTTTATACAGTTTTCATTTACTAGGACTGAATTAACTATGATCTAACATAAATAACTATGATTTAATGAAACAAGCCGAATGTTAAAAAAAAGTTATGATATTTATGGAAGTTACTTACCAAGCACATCTAAGTTATATTAAAGTAACCAAAATATCTTTACGATTCCCCAAGGTCACAAAGTTTCAGCATCCCTTAATGTTTGGAAATTGAAAGCTGAAAATTTTGACAAGTTTATGAACTATGACCAATCACTTTGTTGCTGTATGTCTGCACACTGAGAGCTTATGCAGCGGAGACAAATTTCTTGTGTGTCCAATCGCATTTGGTTAATAAAGAATTCTATTCTATTCTGTTCTATTCTGTTCTATTCTCTATTCATTCCATATTCTGTTCTGTTCTGTTCTATTCTATTCTACTTTACTCTACTCTTATTCTACTCTACTCTACTCTATTCTTATTCTGTTCTGTTCTGTTCTATTCTATTCTCTATTCATTCCATATTCTATTCTATTCTATTCTATTCTATTCTATTCTATTCTATTCTCTTCTATTCTATTCTATTCTATTTTACTTTACTTTACCCCACTCTACTCTTATTCTACTCTATTCTTATTCTATTCTGTTCTGTTCTATTCTGTTCTGTTCTATTCTCTATTCATTCCATTATTCTGTTCTGTTCTATTCTGTTCTATTCTATTCTATTCTACTTTACTCTATTCTATTCTACTCTACTGTACTCTACTCTTATTCTGTTCTGTTCTGTTCTGTTCTGTTCCATTCCATTCCATTCCATTCCCTATTCTATTCTATTCTATTCTATTCTATTCTATTCTATTCTATTCTATTCTATTCTATTCTATTCTATTCTATTCTATTCTATCCTAAGAATTCTATTCTATTCTATTCTATTCTATTCTATTCTATTCTATTCTATTCTATTCTATTCTATTCTATTCTACTCTACTCGACCCTACCCTACCCTACCCTACCCTACCCTATCCTATCCTATCCTAAGAATTCTATTCTATTCTATTCTATTCTATTCTATTCTATTCTATTCTATTCTATTCTATTCTATTCTATTCTATTCTATTCTATCCTAAGAATTCTATTCTATTCTATTCTATTCTATTCTATTCTATTCTATTCTATTCTATTCTATTCTATTCTATTCTATTCTACTCTACTCGACCCTACCCTACCCTACCCTACCCTACCCTACCCTATCCTATCCTATCCTAAGAATTCTATTCTATTCTATTCTATTCTATTCTATTCTATTCTATTCTATTCTATCCTAAGAATTCTATTCTATTCTATTCTATTCTATTCTATTCTATTCTATTCTATTCTATTCTATTCTATTCTATTCTATTCTATTCTATTCTACTCTACTCGACCCTACCCTACCCTACCCTACCCTACCCTATCCTATCCTATCCTAAGAATTCTATTCTATTCTATTCTATTCTATTCTATTCTATTCTATTCTATTCTATTCTATTCTATTCTATTCTATTCTATTCTATTCCATTCCATTCCATTCCATTCCATTCCATTCCATTCCCTATTCTATTCTATTCTATTCTATTCTATTCTATTCTATTCTATTCTATTCTATTCTATTCTATTCTATTCTATTCTATAGAGCTCAGTCTGGAAGCTGAAATAAAATCAGATTCTGGGTGTCCTTTATTGCTTGAAGCTTTACCTATCCCCTACGAGCAGAAAGTTTGTTCCAAAACTAAAGGTTGCCCTATCTCTGAACCTGTGAGAATCTGCTATGTCCATATTTCCGTTCCTCGGTCTATTCTGAGGCCTTCTTTTGGAGCTCCGTTCTGCTACCTCGTGTAAACGTTTTGGAGTGTAAGGCACACATTCTTTGCCAAACCGTTCGGCAGCCCCATGCCATGTGATTCACGGTTGAAAAGGGGTTACTTTATTGTGGTGTTTTTGGAAACGGTCTCTTTTGTAGTTCCTGAGAAGCTTAACGGGGATCTTTCAAGTGGAAGATCAATAATGCAGACAAGCTCGGCTGGAAAAAGGAAGTAGGCCTCTCCCTTTATCGATCTTCTTCTGCAACAGACAGGCACAGTAGGGTGTTAAACTCTTAGTTCAGCCAAGACGTAGTGAAGCTTGGCCACTTTAAATGGGAACACTTGAGGGGTATTCACCTCACTCCTCAGTTCTTTCCTATTTATGATAGCTACATGACAAATTAGCCCGAGTCTAAAGAGCAGCTTCAGGAAGAAACTTGGGGGGAAAAAACTTTCTGAGGTAATCTCTAAATTAGCTTTTGTTTATCGGGCCACGGTCGTAGCCCAAGAAACCCTTGTCGAAAGTCAAATTATATCGAGGAAGCGAATGCCACTTTATAGTGATGGAAGAGTTTCAATTTTAGATAATGTTTTTAGTGAACGTCACTGAATTCTGTACAACAGTCGACACTAGGTAAATCAGAGTGTTTTTGTGTGTGTGTTTCTATCATACATGTATACCTTAACATACAACCTGCATGTTAATACACAAGATGAAGAAGTCATAATCATATATTTTTTTTATTACGGTCAAAGACCAGCGGTGCAAATAAGAAGCATTAAAAAAATGTTTAAAAAGACATGCTAATATATTACATATATTACATTAATCTATTAGTGGTGGATTGTCAATGGGCCATCAAATCTGCCTAATTTTGCAGACGATATAACAACATTTAGCTACATTCCAAGAGACTATATCAGACTGATCTGATGAGAGCAATTGTATGTAGGAAAAAATCAGGTTGTTTTTTTACTTCCCAGGTATTTTATCAGAGGAGCTGTTATGAGATGGGTCCATGAGTTCTTATAGAAAGTAGGGTATAGTACAGGAGTGGGTTCTAACTTAACTCGCTGCCGGTTCGCTTCCTCCCGCGCCGCCGAAAAATCCAAAAAAATTCCCCCTCAAAAATAAGCTGAAAACAAGATGGCGACGCATGCACAGTGCCGGAAACCCACTACTGCTGTACACCTTTGTGCAACACAACCCACAGAGTGAGATCAGGAGAGGAGGGACTTCCGACTCAACCCTAATTTGCAAATCGTTCTCAAATCGTCGCCAATGGGAACCAGACGTGTCACTTTTCAAACGAAGACCAGATGCGTCTTTTGCTGCGAAGCCTTCCTTTTCTGATGACACTGTGGAAAAGGAAAGACACCAAGGGGAAGTTGAGTTTGGCAGATGGCATTAACCATTCCAATCAGACGAACGAAATCACCCGACGGAGGCCTGCTTCTTTGTCGTTCGGAAATCGTCGAACCGAATTTCTGAACTTCAAATGACTCAGGAAAGTGCCTTCGTAAAGGCAGCCGCAGGAGGCTGAGGCTAAGAAAGGAATGGTTGTCGTAAGATGGCAACCATTTGCATAATGTGCAGCTGAAACAAAGCCCTGGATAAGTCCTATATCACGGCAATCACAAAAGAAAAGAAATCCGTAGAGGGGAAAAGGTTTCCATGGGCAGCGTTTCATGAACAAAAGTTGGCTTTATTAAAAGGAGGCAACGTTTACGGAGACCTAAAAGCCATTGGGAATTCTACACAGGGCAGACTTAACCATTGTCCATGCTACATTGCAAGCTTTATTTTATTTTTTTAACCTTCTGGAATGGCTCGGCTTTGTGGCTACATCTAGCCAAGCTTTTGGCAATCTAAACAGGATTGGACCTCATAAATGTGTCGGTGGGAACCCACCAGATATCTAGAGATTCTCAGTCATCCAGGTCACGGTTGTCCCAAAGGTGCTTTTTTTTCAAGAGGAAACTGGACTTTCTGGTTTTTCTTTGAAGACCTTTCGCTTCTCATCCAAGAAGCTTCTTCAGCTCTTTAAAAAGAAAAATAGTCGGCAATATATATATATATTAAGAGCTGAAGAAGCTTCTTGGATGATAAGTGAAACGTCTTCAAAGAAAAACCAGAAAGTCCAGTTGCCAAAAGTATCAGGGCTGTTGGCTACACTAGGACCTAAAATAAGAATCCTAAAAGATGAGAGTGCCAAGCCACCTCTATTGCTGCCGAGAAAGCCACAAATTCATGACTGTGAAGTTGATACGGGTAGCCCTCAACTTGTGACCACAATTTAGTCACAACTTTAAGGCTTCAGTTCCCCAGTTTCTAAGGCTGCCCAAGTGACTTTGAGCAGCTTTCAAAATAATTATGTTTGATCCTCATTAAAAAAAATATAGAACCCGGCTAAAATTCCTAATAGAAGGCATAAAGTGAAATCACACTGGAAAATTATCTAAGCAATCTTGACATGCCATGACAGGTGTTCTGTACAGATTCTCAGTCATCCAGGTTATGGTTATGGTTATCCCAAAGGTGCTTTTTCAGGAGGCAACTGGACTTTCTTGTTTTTTCTTTTGAAGACATTTCGCTTCTCATCCAAGAAGCTTCTTCAGCTCTGACTGGATGGTGGGGAATGGAAGGATTTATATTCCTTGCAGACAGCTGGTCATTTGCATCCTTTTAGAGAGTGGCCACCTGGAGGTTTATCTGTGTCCTCGGGGGTCACCTGAGTGGTGCTCCTGGTTCCTGTAGTCTGCAATTTTTCCCTCTGGAACTCCATTCCTACTCCCACACCATTCAAAGGATGTTCATCCCAAATTGTATAGCTAAAAAGTCTGTAGAGATTGTCATCATCCAGGTCATGGTTGTTCCAGAGGACATGAACACCCATGACTGGTGTTTATGTCCTCATCCTAGTGAACCCAAGTAAGATTTTCAAAATCCAGGCAAATAACATGTTGGGGACATTCCTGCATTTTTTTTAGGAGAATAACAGAGTTGGAAGGGACTTGGAGGTCTTCTAGTCCAGCCTCTAAGCAGGAAACCATATCCTATTTCAGACAAATGGTTATCCAACACCTTCTTAAAAACTTCCAGTCTTGGAGCATTCACAACTTCTGGAGGCAAACTGTTCCACTGATTAATTGTTTTAACTGTCAGGAAATTTCTCCTTAGTTCTAAGTTGCTTCTCTCCTTATTTAGTTTCCACCCATTGCTTCTTGTCCTGCCTTCAGGTGCTTTGGAGAATAGTTTGACTGCCCCTCTTCTTCGTGGCAGCCCCTGAGATATTGCAACACTGCTATCATGTCACCCCTAGTAGTTTTTGATCTGCCCCCACCTACTATAATGGTTAAATTCGCTTTGCAGGGATGCCAATGAAGAAAGAAGACCTGTTGTGTAAAATAGATTTCTATTTAATTAACTCTGCATCCAGACCAACATTCTGGATACAACATTCTGTATCCAGACCAACATTTTCAGTTTCGGCAGGAAACTGTAAGGACTTATTTTGAATCGTGCAAGATGCAAATACTCAGGTCAATATTTTATGAAGGAGCTGCAGCAAAGAATTTAAGAAAACGTTTCCAGCTGGGTAAATGCTTTTGGATTTTATTTAACCAAGGTTGGAATACAGTTTGGGGGAAAAAATAACGTGAAACCAGTAGTAATATTCCTTTAATCAAATCTAATTGGAATGCAATGTTTAGTTGTGGAGCTCAGTAAAACTCAGGTACAACTATTGCATTAAAGCTGAAATATTAAATCGGTATTTCGATATGAGGCTCTTTGTGGAGAAGCCGGCATCCCTGATGCCTGAGCTATATTTGCCTTGCAATGGGAAATTAAACAGAATACTGTGAAATAAAGCAGTATCTGTTGAAGATGCTCCACTTGGAATCATTAAAGAGAGGAGAGGAGAGGAGAGGAGAGGAAAGGAAAGAAGGAAAGAAGGAAAGAAGGAAAGGAAAGGATAGAAAATAGAATAGAATAGAATAGAATAGAATAGAATAGAATAGAAAATAGAACAGAATAGAAAATAGAATAGAATAGAAAATAGAATAGAATAGAATAGAATATAGAATAGAATAGAATAGAAAATAGAATAGAATAGAATAAAAGAGAATAGAAAAGAGAATAGAATAGAAAATAGAATAGAAAATAGAATAGAATAGAAAATAGAATAGAATAAAATAGAATAGAATATAGAATAGAATAGAATAGAATATAAAATAGAATAGAATATAGAATAGAATAGAAAAGAGAATAGAAAAGAGAATAGAAAAGAAAAGAGAATAGAAAAGAGAATAGAATAGAAAATAGAATAGAATAGAATAGAATATAGAATAGAATAGAATAGAATAGAATAGAATAGAATAGAATAGAATAGAATAGAATAGAAAAGAGAATAGAATATAAAATAGAATAGAATAGAATAGAAAAGAGAATAGAAAAGAGAATAGAATATAAAAGAGAAAAGAGAATAGAAAAGAGAATAGAATAGAAAAGAGAATCGAATAGAAAATAGAATAGAATAGAATAGAATAGAATAGAATAGAATAGAAAATAGAACAGAATAGAATAGAATAGAATAGAAAAGAGAATAGAATAAAAGAGAATAGAAAAGAGAATAGAATAGAAAATAGAATAGAAAATAGAATAGAATAGAAAATAGAATAGAATAGAATAGAATATAGAATAGAATAGAATAGAACAGGGGTCGGGAACCTATGGCTCGCGAGCCAGATGTGGCTCTTTTGATGATTGCATATGGCTCGCAGCAGGGGTGAAATCCTCCCGGTTCTTCGATACTCCGCATTGCCCGAAAACCCTGTAACTAAACGCCCAGACAGAGAGAAGTTAGCAACGTGGAAAGAGGGGCGACATTGACAACTACCGCTGCTTGAGCGGTGGGCCAATAAGAGAGCCCGCTGATGGGGCCACGTGAGGGAAGTTTGTGTGGAAAGACGGTTGGGAAACCAAGGAAACGGTTAGCGGGAGTGAAGCGGTGAGAGGGCGGGGCCGGGGCCGAGCACGCGCAGCAGGTGAGGGGCTTTGTGTGAGAGTGTAGACTTGGCTTTCTTGCTTCCCTTCGCGCGTCGTCCCGCCGCTCTGTTAATTGTCAGGCCGTATCAACCTCCCCCTTTTTCTGTGGTGCCTAATGGTGGGATAGTTTGAATAAATAAGCCAAGCGGCCAAAGGAGCCTTGGAGCTCCGATGCTGCCCTGCTCTAGTCGCCTGCTGGGAAGGCTGCAGCAGCCACCATCAGCTGGCGGCATAAGGCAAGAGGCAGGCGGGAGATGCGGGCAGGAGCTGGCTGTCGAGGGAGCGCGCGGCTGAGAGGCATCTCGCGCGGGGAGGAAACTTTGTCTGGCTTGGCTTCGAGAGCGAGCAAGCAAGCGAGAGCAGCGCAGCCACAGCGGGAAGGGAAGCAAGCAGCCTGCTCTGCCACTCAAGCCAGCGGCTGCCGGAAGCAACAAGGGCGTTAGGAAAAGAGAAGGAGGAGTGCCGCCACCGCCGCTAGCACTCTTTCCTTCAGTTCTATCTTTTCCTTCTCTTTTCCTAACGCCCTTGTTGCTTCCGGCGGCCGCTGGCTTGAGTGGCCGAGCAGGCTGCTTGCTTCCCTTCCCGCTGTGGCTGCGCTGCTCTCGCTTGCTTGCTCGCTCTCGAAGCCAAGCCAGACAAAGTTTCCTCCCCGCGCGAGATGCCTCTCAGCCGCGCGCTCCCTCGGCACTCCCTCCTTCCTTCCTTCCTTCCTTTCATCTCTGGTCTTCCTTCCTTCCCTTTTCTCTTCTTCCCTCTTTCCTAGCCCTCAGCACCACAAGATCCTTTTTCCCAAATGAAGAAAAGAGTGCTGGTGGCGGCTGCGGTCGTGCCGAGGGAGCGCGCGGCTGAGAGGCATCTCGCGCGGGGAGGAAACTTTGTCTGGCTTGGCTTCGAGAGCGAGCAAGCAAGCGAGAGCAGCACAGCCACAGCGGGAAGGGAAGCAAGCAGCCTGCTCTGCCACTCAAGCCAGCGGCCGCCGGAAGCAACAAGGGCATTAGGAAAAGAGAAGGAAAAGATAGAACTGAAGGAAAGAGTGCTAGCGGCGGTGGCGGCGCTCCTCCTTCTCTTTTCCTAACGCCCTTGTTGCTTCCGGCAGCCGCTGGCTTGAGTGGCAGAGCAGGCTGCTTGCTTCCCTTCCCGCTGTGGCTGTGCTGCTCTCGCTTGCTTGCTCGCTCTCGAAGCCAAGCCAGACAAAGTTTCCTCCCCGCGCGAGATGCCTCTCAGCCGCACGCTCCCTCGGCACAACCGCAGCCGCCACCAGCACTCTTTTCTTCATTTGGGAAAAAGGATCTTGTGGTGCTGAGGGCTAGGAAAGAGGGAAGAAGAGAAAAGGGAAGGAAGGAAGACCAGAGATGAAAGGAAGGAAGGAAGGAAGGAAGGAAGGAAGGAAGGAAGGAAGGAAGGAAGGAAGGAAGGAAGGAAGGAAGGAAGACCAGAGATGAAAGGAAGGAAGGAAGGAAGGAAGGAAGGAAGGAAGGAAGGAAGGAAAGAAGGAAGGAAGACCAGAGATGAAAGGAAGGAAGGAAGGAAGGAAGGAAGACCAGAGATGAAAGGAAGGAAGGAAGGAAGGAAGGAAGGAAGGAAAGAAGGAAGGAAGACCAGAGATGAAAGGAAGGAAGGAAGGAAGGAAGGAAGGAAGGAAGGAAGGAAGGAAAGAAGGAAGGAAGACCAGAGATGAAAGAAAGGAAGGAAGGAAGGAAGACCACAGATGGAAGGAAGGAAGGAAGGAAGAGGAAGAAGAAGAGGAAGGGTGGGAGGAAGAGAAAAAAGTGAGAGGGAAAGAAAGAAAGAAAGAAAGATTTTAGGAAGGAAGAAAGACAGAAAGAAAAAGAAAGATGGTAGGAGGGGTAGTCTTATACGAAGAGTATATCCCAAACTCTATATTTTCATTGGAAAAGTTGGGGGTCGTCTTATATGCCCAGTCGTGTTATACACCGGAATATACGGTATATGGCTCTCACTGAAATAAATTTCCAAATTTTTTGCTTTCATGGTTCTCTTAGTCAAAAAGGTTCCCGACCCCTGGAATAGAATATAAAATAGAATAGAATATAGAATAGAATAGAATAGAAAAGAGAATAGAAAAGAAAAGAGAATAGAAAAGAGAATAGAATAGAAAATAGAATAGAATAGAATATAGAATATAGAATAGAATAGAATAGAATAGAATAGAATAGAATAGAATAGAATAGAAAAGAGAATAGAATAGAATATAGAATAGAATAGAAAAGAGAATAGAAAAGAGAATAGAATATAAAATAGAATAGAATAGAAAAGAGAATAGAAAAGAGAATAGAATATAAAATAGAATAGAATAGAATAGAATAGAATAGAATAGAATAGAATAGAATAGAATAGAATAGAATAGAACTGTTGTGGCCTGCCAGCTGCCAGTGCAGCTGGCGTCAGACTCGAATGATGAGGATGTTGTGGAGGAACCTGGGCCAGTTCTGGAGTCTGGGGAAGGCTCTGATGGATGCTCTGCGTCAGACGCAGAGATAGAGGCAGGGCCGTCCGACATTTCCCAGCCACCAGAGAGGCAGCTGCCTTTGGAGGCTGAGATGAGTGAGGAGGAAGAACAGCTGGGGCCTGTTCCAGATGCACGCAAGTGCAGAGCAGTTAGGAGAGGTGAGCAACGGAGGACAAGGAGTCGACTCAGGAAGCAAAGCACACGTGGACGCTGAATGGCCCCTCCCTGCCTGGGGAATAAATAGAAGGAATTTCTGGAGATTTTGCTCATTATATTTGTGCATCAAAGACTGCTTGCCAGAACTTAATTTGCAGCCTTTCAGCTTGTTACTGCAGTTAACTCCTTGAAGGACTACTGCCTGGACTTTTCGGTGTATGAATGCCATTAATTCACAGGAGATAAATAAAGAGGGGTTTTTCATGACAAGGAGTCTGTTTCTTATTTCTGCTAAGGCTGGGTCAGAACAAGAACAGAACAGAACAACTTTATTGTCACTTTGAATGTACACTAATTGGCATACATTAAAATGAAATTCCATTGCATACAGCTCTCAAAAGGTCACCAACAATATACACTACATCAATATGATAAAATAAAAATAAATAAATACAAAATTATACATATACCCACATACACACATATATATGACACAGAGAAACAGCACAGTCTAGTTCGGATGTTTACATATACATGGTGAGAAAAAAGAATGCTGAGAGTTTACAAGATGGATGGCATAGGGAACAAAGCTGTTCCAGAATCTGGTAGTCCTGCTATAGATACTTCGAAACCTCCTCCCAGAGGGGAGCAACAGAAACAGGCCGTAAAGTGGGGGTGTGGGGTCCCTAACAATGCTTCGAGGTCTAAGCTCATAGTGCTTATAAGCAGTATCCTGAATGATGGGAATCCAGCTTCCTATAATCTTCTCCACTGTCCTCACCACTCTCTGTACGGACTTTCTATCTGAGACTCTGCTACCACCAAACCAAACAGTAATGCAGTTTGTTAAGATGCTCTCAATCATGCCTCTGTAAAAAATGGCCAGGACAGAAGGAGAAAGATGTGTTCTCCTCATCTGACGCAGGCCATTGCAGGCGCTGGTTTGCACACTTCACTGTGGTATATGTCTAAAATTTGGCATTGGTTCTGAGCATTAGGTTTAATGTTCCTCCCCTGTTGACTTTTTATGTTTATTTTTTAAGAAATCATGACATCTTTTGCTACATGTCTTAACAAGCCTTCCTCTTTCTTCATTTCTTTTTCTTTTCAGAATTACCCTACGGCTGGGAGAAAATTGATGATCCCATCTATGGCACTTATTATGTGGAGTAAGTTTTTCAAACCATTATTAATTGCCTGTTAATCCTGTATCAACTGTGGTCCAGGTCCCATGTGGCACTTCAGGTCAAAAAGAAAGCAGTCCATGGTGGTTTTTCTTGTTCCTGGACACCTTAAGATGGGACAGAAAATAGAAGGCCCAACTGAAGAAAAAAAGTAATACAATATAATCCTCGACTTACAACCACAATGGAGCCTCAAATTTCCGTTGCTAAGCAAGAACAGTTGTTCAGTGAGTTTTGACCCATTTTTCTTGCCACAGTTGTTAAGTGAATCACTGAGTGGTGCAGTGGCTTAGAGGTGGAGGCTATGAGTTCGATCCTAGGTAGAGGCAGATACTTCTCTCTCTGGGCACACTGAGAATATATCTGCTGAAAAAAAAACTCCGTTTTGGCGACAGGAAGGGCATCCGGCCAATAAACATTCAGCTCCATTCAGTTGCCCAGACTCCACCCCACAAGGGATTATGGGGTTGTTAAAAGAGGATGGTTGTTAAGTGAATCACTGCATTAAGATAGTAACATGGTTGTTAAGTGAATCTGGTTTCCCCATTGACTTTGCTTGTCAGAAGATCGCCAAAGGGGATCACATGACCCTCGGGACACACCGCTACCATCATAAATATGAGTCGGTTGCCAAGCATCTGAATTTTGATCACATGACCACGGGGTGCTGTAATGGTCATAACTGTTAAAGATAGTTATAGGTCACTTTTTTCAGTGGTGACTTCAAACGGTCACTTAAACAAATGGTTGCATGCAGAGGAGGAGTGTCAATGTGGTTGGATGTGGTTGGATCCGGCCCATGGGGCCGTCCTGGTCTACCCAATGCGAAGAGGAAACATGCCAGCAATTTGGGGAGTGGCGTCAAGCTGGCCACACCCACCCAGTTGGCCACACCCAGCCAGTCAGCCACACCTCCCCACCACGCCCCTCAAGGTCAACCACAGCCCTCATGCGGCCCTCAATGAAATTGAGTTTGACACTCCGATGTAGAGGATGTTACTTGTAACGTTCTTTTCAAGAGTGTTTTCCATTGAAGAAAGTTACCTATTTTTGTACTCTTGCCATCTCATATTATTTATCATTTATTTGATATGGTCACCCAACTCTTGCGCTGTGGCTCCATGAGGACTAGAAGAATTGTGGCATTAAATTGTAGCAATCCCTCTCAGGGGGCAAAATATCCATCCTAAAAAAGGCAATGGTAGACCACTGATGTATTTTTCCTAAGAAACCAGCATGGAGGAGTTTTTGTGGGCCTTAGGAGTTGAGTTTGGCTTAAAGGAAATTATTACCTCATTTCTGTATATAGTACATATGTGTTATGCAAATTGGCTAGTTATCATTCTAACGTGAACTTAAAGACTGTATTATTTTGCTAAGTGTTTGGTCTCATTTCATCTTGTTATTTTTCTGCACACATTCTTGTGTTTCTTTGTGATTTTGTTAGTTTTTTCAAACTCTTGTAGCCCCATCTTATGGACACTTGTCTACTGAAAGGGAAGAGAGCCCTGAGGGGATTTCGCACCTGTTGTAAGAAGTTACTAGAAGTTGGATCTTCTAATAAATCTGTCGTCATCTTTCCCCCTCAAATCGTAGACAGGAAAGCATTTGTACCCTAATATCAGGGATCTCCAAACTTGGCAACTTTAAGACTTGTGGACTTCAACTCCCAGAATTCCTCTGCCAGCCATGCGGAATTCTGGGAGTTGAAGTCCAAAACTCTTAAAGTTACCAAATTTGGAGACCCCTGACTTACATGGCAATTTAACACAGTCTTCAAAGTGCCTTTAAGTTAGTCATAGGGATCTTTTAAACCAATGCTGCCATCTCTGAAGCTCCTTTGCAAAATAACATGTTTTTTTTAATGTAAATCTTGAAAATGCTTGTCTTTTGTTCTCCTTCCAAAAATGTAACTTAAGTGTCATTGGCCGCACCGATTTAGGCCTTCTCCTGATAAATGGAGCAGAAAAAAAATTCGCGAAAATGAAATAAGTGAAAAGGAGCGAGGGGTGAGAATTGTTAATGCAACCCTGGGTTAAGATAACCTCTTTCGTGGAATTAAACCTATTTTACAAATCCCATTATATACATTTAAGAAGTAATCATTAGTCTCAAGAGGAGCATGGCATGGTTGCTTTTATCATGCAGTGTTAGACTCAAAATATGTAGTTTGAGAAGGACAATGGGCAGCTCATGTTATCCAAAGATTTTATGTTAAAAAGGGGACAATAAAATCAAAGGTTAGATGAATACCCTCTAGAATGCCAAACATATTTATTTTTCTTTCTGCAGACAATATAGAATGGAATGGAGAGGAAAGGAAAGGAAAGGAAAGGAAAGGAAAGGAAAGGAAAGGAAAGGAAAGGAAAGGAAAGGAAAGGAAAGGAAAGGAAAGGAAAGAAGGAAAGGAAAGGAAAGGAAAGGAAAGGAAAGAAGGAGTAGAATGGGATGGGATGGCGTGGCGTGGCGTGGCGTGGCATGGCGTGGCGTGGCGTGGGACAGGACAGGACAGGATAGACACAGCTACCACTCATCAATGAAAGAATCAATCATTTAATCAACCAACGCTAGTTTTCTATAGGATAACATTCCCAACTTTTAATCAACCAGTGCTTCTTGGCTTCACAACCGAGAAGACACCTTCTCTCACACCAACTAATCACGGATAGAAGGGGGTGGGAGGAAGTGATGTTTAAACCTCCCACCAATTATTTCTACTTTTCAAACTTCGTAGCCTCAAAGGTTTAACTGTGGATTCCTCGGGATACCCTGCTAGCTAGAAAAATTGCAACCACAGTAGAATGAAGGGAGATGACTGGTGACTACAGTTTCTTCCTTACTATTTTTTCTTGGTTGTCTAAATTTAGGTTGGAATTTGGTTCCTTCCTGACAGATGTGAGAATTAATCTCACAGAGGAGCTGTTTGATCTTTTCCCGGACATCAGACATTAGAAATGAAACCGCAGTTTAAAAGTCTAAGTAAAAATATTTATTTCGGCACAAAAGCAATAAATCCTCATTTGTTTACATCTCTAATATAAATGTGCGTCTTCTCTCAATGGAAGACAGAGCAAGAAGGGTAGAGCGGAGAAAGGAATGCACACATGCGTACAAGGACGTATCAATCACGTGCTCAGGAATAAACCATTATATTGAATAGGGATGCATCTCCCTGCATATACATGTAACAGGCAATAATCACACCGTGACACTTCCTTCCTTCCTTCCTTCCTTCCTTCCTTCCTTCCTTCCTTCCTTCTTTATCTCCTAACTTCCTTCCATCCTTCCTTCCTTCCTTCTTTGCCTCCTTCCTTCCTTGCCTCCTTCCTTCCTTCCTTCCATCCTTCCTTCTTTGTCTCCTTCCTTCTTCCTTCTTTCCTTCCTTTGTCTCCTTCCTTCCTTCCTCCTTCTTCCTTTTCCCTAATTCTTTGTCTCCTTCCTTCTCTTTTTTTCTTTTCTTTCACAATTTATATAACACCCCCACCTCAGAGCAAAAACATCTGAAATTGCTTTCTTTTAAACACCAGCAATGGATTATTGGAGTCCTTGAAAGAGGTTGGGTAAATATATTGTTTTGCATGCCAGAAATGTGCACCTCTGTTGCCCCTAAAGATTTGTTTTGTGTAGTGGGCGAAAGGTGGAATCAGATCCGAAGTAGTGCAGTTGTGTTCAGAAACCTGTATTGCTTTTTACGCTTTCCCCATATTCTACATTTTGTAAATTTCTAACAAGAAGTTGCTATTATTCTAGAATTTGTTTATTTTTTTAAAGAAACTAGTAAGGAATCTCTAATCAAGGTTCTGAAATAGTCCAGTAAAATTCTAATGTCATTAGAAATACAGCAGGATCTAAAAACCTTTATCTGCAGCATGAAGATCTGTGTTCGAATCTGCTAAAATCGTAGACTGGAAATAAAAATTGTTTCTCATTTTTCATCCTAAAATATGAGACCTAAACAAGTTCCCTTGATGTAGACAGCAAAGCATGCCGCGCACCCTTCTCTTGGCAGTTCCAGCAGTAAATATATACTAACAGCAAGTATAGTACAGGTAGTTCCTCGATTTATGACCAGAGCTGAGCCCCAAATTTATGTTGTTAAGCAAGACATTTGCCTCAAAGGTGCTTTTTTCAAAAGGCAGCTGGACTGTATTTTTCCTTGAGGAGGAAGAAGAAGAAAACATGTCGTTTCTCATCCAAGAAGCTTCATCAGTTGTGATGGTGGAGAGATGGAAATAGATGAGAATCTCGACAGACATAAAGTGAGATATTTGTTAAATCCCAAAGGTGCTTTTTTTTAAAAAAAAAAGTTTTTCTGGTTTTTCCTTGAAGACGTTTCCCTTCTCATCCAAGAAGCTTCTTCAGCTCTGACAGGTTCTTCCATTGCCCACTATCCTGACCAAGAAAGTCCAGTTGCCTCCTGAAAAAGCACCTTTGGGCTTCAATGT
This sequence comes from Diadophis punctatus similis, assembly GCA_023053685.1. Taxonomy (NCBI): domain Eukaryota; kingdom Metazoa; phylum Chordata; class Lepidosauria; order Squamata; family Dipsadidae; genus Diadophis; species Diadophis punctatus. The sequence goes on along the minus strand of JALIGW010000004.1, from coordinate 82,273,630 downwards.
CAGCAACAGACTATTATTAGATTGTAACCCAAAGGATTAACCATAGAACATAGAATAATGGAGTTGGAAAGGACCTTGGAGGTCTTCTAATCCAACCTCCTGCTATTCTGACTCTATACTATTCTGCGCATGCACAGAAGCAAAAACAAGCAAAAAGTACAAAAAAAAGCTGAAAACAAGATGGCGGCGCATGCGCAGTGCCAAAAACGCAGCTTCTGCACATGCGCAGAAGAAAAAAAACAGCAAAAAAATTCAAAAAAAAATTCCCCAAAATTTTTTTTCCAAAAAAAAGATGGTGCCGTCCATGGACTGGCACCGACAGAGCCGGCTTTGTGATGTCACCACCAGGTTACTACCAGTTCTATAGAACTGGTGCAAACCGGGAGGAACCCACCTCTGCTCTGTGCATGCGCAAAGGCTTCTGCACATGCGCAGAGGGTCAGAACCCGGATATGACGTGCACGCAATTCTGAACCGCTAAGGAAGGTAAGAGAAACCCACCACTGGGTGCCATTGTAACTTTGAGCGGTCACTAAATGAACTGTTGTAAATCGAGGACTACCTGTACACCCTGGGATTGCAGCCAGATTGTTATTTGCAGCATTTTACAATTTGCTTTTTTAAAAAAAATGTAAGAAGATAACTGATTTGTTATTTGTACCGACTCTTTTCCTCACTGAAAAGCAACTAAGTTAGTCTCGGGAACTTTGGAACGCAACCAGGCATATCATGTGTATGTCTATTTGTTGTTGGCATATTTCTAAACAAACCAAGTACACAACAGCTTCTTTGAAAGCTGCCTAAAGTGGTCTATTGGATAGCAAGAACAATTCTCCTCTCTAATGTGGTTTTTTTGCCAATAAAATCTAGTCTTCCTGGCCTCTAAGATTGATCCGAGTTCTCCATCCTGTGGTTTACATTGATACTCTTGACTATTAATGCTCCATATGTAGGAGAAGGCAGAACCTGGGGGCGGAGTCAAAAGAGGAATCAGCCTAGAATCCCTACGCAGTCACAAGTGAACAAATCCAACCTCCCCCCTTGAATTAGCAATAGCAATAGCACTTAGACTTATATACCGCTTCATAGTGCTTTACAGCCCTCTCTAAGCGGTTTACAGAGTTCAGCCTATTGCCCCCAACAATCTGGATCCTCATTTTACCCACCTCGGAAGGATGGAAGGCTGAGTCAACCTTGAGCCTGGTGAGATTTGAACAGCTGAACTGCTGATCACAGTCAGCCGAAGTAGCCTGCAGTGCTGCACTCTAACCACTGCGCCACCTCGGCTCTCTGACTCTGTGGATCCTAACAGTTGAGCAGATTCCTGTTCATAGGCTTTTAGCAATGAAGTACTTTAATTGAACCTTCACATGCAAACCTGGTCTTTCATGCCTGATACTTTAGCTACTTACACATAATTGACATGCAATTCTTTTTCCACACATAATTAAGCCTTGAAGGTGCAACCCTGTGACATAAATTCATATTTGTCCTTTGGGTCAGGATGTCATGACACGACCACATGACACACACGACTGATGGTTTTCATCCGTTGTGTCATGGCACCCCCCACTCCTTTAATTGGCAGAGAAAATAGGCCTCTTTCTTGAAGTCCGGTCAATTCAGGTTTTCACGAGGCGATTTTTTTTTTGAAAGGTTGACAATGGGTTTCTTTATATTTTCAGCCACATAAATAGGAGGACCCAATTTGAAAATCCTGTTTTGGAAGCCAAAAGGAAGTTACAACACCGTGCCATGCCCAACGCAGAACTTGGAATCAAGCCTTTGCCAGTCCAAAGTTTCAGAGGTACTCCATCACCTCAGTGAACACAATTCAGACGGGACTAATTCGATGAAGTTTTGTGTGATACCTGTGATGTTGTTTTGAAGACGTGAATATAGGAAAACTCTAATTTTTTTTCCTCCCAAAAAAAAAAGAAAGAAAATTGAAAGATTGTGGCTCATTATCACAGTTCCTAAAATTCCAAAACTGGTAGGAATGGAGTATAAGTACGGGTTTAAATAGCTTTCTTAAATGTTGCCATGGTAAGCCTTTCTAACTCAACGTGGGGGGGGATTCTTTTCCAGTCTATTTAAAACAAAGCTACAACTGGTTATCTGGTAAGATTTGTTTTGCTAGACAGAATGAGAAAGATCTAATTCAAAATAATAGTAAGAGGGTTATCCAGAAGGACTGTTGAGCCCCAGGGGGAGCACAAGCCATCTTAGGAAGCAAAATCACAAAATCGTGGTTAACTAAAACTCCACTCTGTCTTTTTTAGCAAACACGCCAGGAAAGAGTGACTTCTAATGGGTAGATAACAATAGCAGTAGCACTTATATACCACTTCACAGTGCTTTTACAGCCCTCTCTAAGCGGTTTACAGAGTCAGCCTGTTGCCCCCAACAATTTGGGTCCTCATTTTATCGTCCTCGGAAGGATGGATGGCTGAGTCAACCTTGAGCCGGTCAGGACCAAACTGCTGACAGTGGGCAGAATTAGCCTGCAATACTGCATTCTAACCACTGCGCCACCATGGCGGAAATAGCAATAGCATTTAGACTTATATGCTGCTTCACAGTGCTTTAAAGCCCCCCTCTAAACGGTTTACAGTCAGCACATTGCCCCCAACAATCTGGGTCCTCATTTTATTGACCTTGGAAGGATGGAAGGCTGAGTCAACCTTGAGCCGGCGAGAATTGAACTGCTGGCAGTGGGCAGAATTAGCCTGCAATACTGCATTCTAATCGCTGTACCACCAGGGTTCTTGGATGACCTCAGTTCGTTCTTTGGGTTCCGTTGTTCTCCGTACACAACTGATACTAAATTGTGTGTGTTCTCTTTGCCTTTACTTGCAAACATGGAGGATGAGATAAAAGAAGGACCAAGATTGGCACAGGGAAAAGGGGAGGTTCATTCATTCTTTCCAAACTCCAGTTGCCCACAGGAGAGACACTGATCTGGGGATCAAGAACAGCTTTATTTGTTTGTTTTAGATGACCTAAGAAAAAAAGGATGTTTTTCTTTCTTCTTCTACCCCCTGTCCTACCCCAAATGGCACTTGGGTAAAGGCCACAGGCCATTCACCTGGCCTTGGTTATCTGAAAAGATAATAGCGATAGCGCTTGGACTTATATTCCGCTGTACAGTGCTTTATAGCCCTCTCTAAGCGGTTTACAACGTCAGCCTCTTGCCCCCAACAATCTGGGTCCTCGTTTTATCATCCTTGGAAGGATGGAAGGCTGAGTCAACCTTGAGCCGATCAGGATCGAACTCCTGGTGGTGGGCAGAGTCAGCCTGCAATGCTCTATTCTAATCACTCCGCCCCCACGGCTCTAGAGATAAGCTTAGGAGTCTCATGGAAGTATTTTTCCATGGGTTAATTTCCACAGTAAATGGACCATCCTGGCAAAGGATGAAAAGGCTAAGCAGATACATGCTTGGCATTTAGGTGGAAAGCCATCCAGGTGTAAGTAACTATGAACCTACAACAAGAAGGCAGTGACCCGTGGGTGCAAACATTGGCACGAACATGTATCGACCCAGAAGTTGAGCTCTGTTCAAGGAACTCTTTCCTTTTTTGTATTTTTAACCTCACCTCTTGAGCTTTAGTTGAAAGAGACTCTATTACCTTGCCTTGCCAACCTGTGCGAGGTGACTCGATGCTCTGTATGGTGGGAAAATGAACAATGCATATGTTAGCGGTGACTAAGTTAATGCACGCAATGGAACAAAGGGTGATTAACAGTCTGTATTGGTGCAGAGATTATTGACCTAAGACTCTACGCAAAGAATGAGGCTTCTTCTCCTTTATATCAGTAGACAACGCCTCCTCAACCTTACCTAGGCCCAAACATGTTCACCCGCGCCTTGCTCCTCAGAGGTCTCGCAGTGTGAGCGACCTGTCTCAATATCGGCGGGACATTGCTGGAATGTACAGGCTATATGGTACGTCCGAGTGCTGCTGTTTACCTGGGCTGCACTTTTATCAAAAGTAGTGTGTTGAATTCTTTGCCCCCCAGCCTGGAAAACAAAAACAAAAAACCGAACACATAGCTTTTTTTCCCCACCACTTCCCGTGATCTGATCACTTTGTGAAACACCGGTTGATCCGCTGAGGTTTACTCGTTTGCCGCCCTTTTCAAGGGATCCCTCTAAAAGTGGATTCCTGGTTGGTTGAACCGGCCAGAGACTAAAACTCACGCTTGTGGAGAGACGAAAACGTGCTGAGACGAAAACGCACATCCTAACGTATGCATGCGGCCCCACCTTTGTGTGATTGAGAAGTCCGTCTTCCAATTTTTTTTTTGCAAACAATTTTTTTTTGACGCAGTAGTTTGATTAAATTGAGAAGTCACCATCTGGCCAGTTTCTCACCTTTCCAAAAGTCCCAACTCTGAATGAATGGAGAATTCATTCAGAGTCCGAACGGGAGGCTACTTTAGATAAACAAATCCTACCCTTGCTGGTTAATTTAGCTTGACGTAGAAACAAAATAATAACAACTCACTAATATTCTTGGTTCTCACAAAACGCTTGCACTTTTACTTTGCTTCGACTCGTACAAACGCCACTTTGTCCCCGCTGCTGCTTTCGCTGCACTGTGTGAAGCCCAGCTCTCGCGTGTGTCTGTCTGCGCGCGTCCACAACCGCGGGGGGCAAGCCAAGCGTCTCATGTCTCCCTTTGTGTTGGCTCATGTAGAAAAACCTCTCTTCACCCGGGACGCCTCTCAGCTGAAAGGTACCTTCCTCAGCACAACCCTCAAGAAAAGCAATATGGGCTTTGGATTTACCATCATCGGTGGGGACGAGCCCGACGAATTTCTCCAAGTGAAGAGCGTCATTCCGGATGGGCCGGCGGCACAAGACGGCAAGATGGAAACAGGTAACAGGTCCACGGTTGGCAGTTTTATGTGTTTAGTGGATGGCAATATATATATGGCATCCTGCATCTCTGCGGGAGTGTGTGTGTGTGTGTGTGTGTGTGTGTGTGTGTGTGTGTGTGTGTGTGTGTGTGTGTGTGTGTGTGTGTACACATACATACGTATGTATGTATGTATGTATCTATGTATCTATGTATCTATGTATCTATGTATTTATGTGTCTCAACTTCAGCTAACATCTCTGCAGGAAAATATGTTTGCATGTACGTATACATACATACCAGGGGTGGGTTCAACTTACCTTCGCCACCGGTTCACATCGCGATCTTTCGTGCGTGCATGGTTGCTTTGCTCGCGCGCGTGCACGCGTGTTCACCCCATGGAATTTCACTTCGCATGCTCAGTAGCCGGATTCAGCCCGAAACACAGCTGAGGAGCTGATCAGCTGTGCTTCAGGCGAAGAAATAAAGGTGAGTATTAACCCGGGGGTGGGTGGGAGGATTCTTTTTCAAGCCGCGGAAGAGGAGAAGCCATCCAAACATGGAAAAATTCACCAAAAATTACCAAAAAAAGATGGCGGCACCCATGGACCAGCACCAACCAAATTGGATCCATGACGCCATCGTGGCATCTCCAGCGGGTCACTAACGGTTCAGGCGATATGGTCCGAGCCGGGAGGAACCCACCCCTGATACATACACACACACATGCATACTTAGCATATACGTGTGTGTGTATGTGTGTGTATGTATATGTATATGTATATGTGTAATTAATATGAGATAATTAATCGATATCCATTATCCATCCTTATTTCCTCTAAAGCAGTGATGGCGAACCTATGGCACGCGTGCCTGATACATACACACACACATGCATACATAGCATTTACATGTGTGTGTATGTGTGTGTATGTATATGTATATGTATATGTGTAATTAATATGAGATAGTTAATCGATATCCATTATCCATCCTTATTTCCTCTAAAGCAGTGATGGCAAATCTATGGCACGCGTGCTACAGATGGCACGCAGAGCCATATCTGAGGGCACGCGAGGCGTTGCCCTGTGTCAGCTCCAGCGTGCTTGTGCGTGCTGGCCAGCTGATTTTCAGCCTTCTTTTCAGCCGTTTTCACTCTCCCCAGGCTTCAGGAAAGCCTCCTGAACCTTGAGGACCGCAAAAAACGGCCCAATGGGCCTACCGGAAGTCCGGAGGCTTCAGTGAGGCCTGTGCGCATGCGTGGGGGGCAGTGTGGGTGGTTGTGCGCATGTACAATTGCATTATGGGTGTGGGCACACACATACACGCTATCGCATGCGGGCGCACCCTTTTGGCACCCGAGACAAAAAAGGTTCGCCATCACTGCTCTAAAGAGTTGGTCTGTATATCAGGATCTTTTTATCTTTCCTTCACCGCAAACAATTCAGTGTATTTATACTGATCCATATGCCACAGTTCTTTAGTCCTTTTTATCTTGTTACAGACATACCACAATTCTTATATTTCTGAAAGGAAGTTTCATAACAATGATTCCAGCTTTTATTAATATGATATTATTCGGAGAATTGAACTCCCTTGTCCTTTTTCTGTAATTCTTTTTGTTGCTGTCTTATTCAACTTTAATTTTCATTCAGTCTGAGTTCTCTGCCATGCCAGAATAATACCAGGGTCTCTCCATTTTATGTTAAGCAAAATCTTGATACGAACTTGGTGCTTGGACTTCAGAGTTATTGGATTTGAATCCCTAGATGCTTGCAGTTTTATTGCATTTTCTTCTGAGCTTTGCCTGTCTTTCTTATGGATCAAGGAACATATTTTCTATACGCTGTTGAAAACTTCAAATAAGCCTCGGTTTGAAATAAGAAATTCAAATATTGTAAGAACTCGTGATTTCCTAGGTTCGTGAGAAAACTACCGTATTTTTCGGAGTATAAGACGCACCGGAGTATAAGACGCACCTTAGTTTTGGGGGAGGAAAACAAGGGAAAAAGGCCTCTGCCTCCAAGCAATTTGCCAAACAGCAAACAGCACAGATAATATACACTGTTTGCTGTGTATTTCTGTGCATGTGTGCCTGACCCATAGAAATAGCAAAGAATTGGAGAAATGTACATTATGCCAGAAAGTTTTCTTAAATGTAGTCACACTAACTCCTCCCAATTATTTAAATAGATCTACTCCAAGGTAACTAAACTCTAATACTAAACAGGACACTGTTACATTTCATACTATACTTGTACAGAGCTGTTAAAATTAATTAAAATTTCTGGAAGTATACATTATTCTCTATTATTTAAAAGAAGATACAATAGCATTGGGCCTCTTCAGAGCAAGCATTTATTTTAAAAAGCTTCTTCATTTTGTTAAGTTCTCTAGATTTACAGGGATCTCCAACCTTGGCAACTTTAAGACTTGTGGACTTCAACTCCCAGAATTCCACAGCCAGCAAAGCTATTATTTATTTATTTATCATAAGAGCCGAGGTGGTGCAGCAGTTAGAGTGCAGTACTGCAGGCCACTTTAGCTGACTGTGATCAGCAGTTCAGCTGTTCAGATCTCACTGGCTCAAGGTTGACTCAGCCTTCCATCCTTCCGAGGTAGGTAAAATGAGGACCCAGATTGTTGGGGGCAATATAAATATACATTGCTTAATGGTGTAAACCGCTTAGAGAGTGCTCGCACTGTGAGGCGGTATATAAATCTCACAAATAAATGAATGAATGAATGAATGAATGAGTGGATGAATAAATAAATAAATAAATAATAAATAAATAAATAAATAAATAAATAAATAAATAAATAAATAAATAAATAAATAAATAAATAAATAAATAAATAAATAAAAACATAATTAAAAAGACATTAAAAACAGGTGTCTTTTTAAAATAATATATATACACGTAACATCTTTCCTAGTTGAATGTTGATTAGTATAATACAGCAATGTGGGTTTCTCACCCCTTGCAAAGCAAGCCAAAAGAATTTTAAACTGTTAAACCACTAAATCTGCTTACAAATTGTTAGCCGGTCATTTATAGACTATATTAATAACAAAACGGTTAACATTAAAAAACAATAATAGTGAATATATATATAGTCTAGATCTATAATAGTCTCCCTTTATTTTCATTTATCAGCAAAAAATGTTACACACACACACACACACACACACACACACACACACACACACACACACACACACACACACATACACACATCTTCCTAAAAACCTCCAGTGATGAAGCACCCACAATTCTGGAGGCAAGTTGTTCCACTGGTTAATTGTTCTCCCCTTCAGGAAATTTCTCCTTAGTTCTAGGTTGCTTCTCTCCTTGGTTAGTTTCCACCCATTGCTTCTTGTTCTACCCTCAGGTGCTTTGGAGAATAGCTTGACTCCCTCTTCTTTGTGGCAACCCCTGAGATATTGGAAGACTGCTATCCTGTCACCCCATAATCCTTCTTTTCATTAAACTAAACAAAACCCAGTTACTGCAACTGTTCTTCATCTGTTTTAGCCTCCAGTGCCCTGATCATCTATAGAAAAATAAAATATGCTGACTATACAATTTGCAATTACAAAGGAGCAAGGAACACTGTTGCTTTATTTATATATTCATGGCTTCCTACATGCCTTAGAGAATTTGTATCGGTCCAGCAGCTATGCAGTTTCTGCAAATATTGAAATAGAATATACAGCGCTAAGAGTTGTTCTGATGTGTTCCAAAAAATAAATCCTGGACTTTATGAAATGAAACGAACTTGAAAAATAACATTCCTTCTTGCAATATCCGAGTCTTCCAGAGAGATCCCACAAGTGTATGCGTTGTGAGGGTGTGTGGAATTATTCCCTATCTGTCTTCCTAGCAAGCGCCTCTCAATAACTTTACTGACAGCTTGCAAACTTGGCTTTTAGGGCAAATCCAGGGACAATGACCTAATGGAGATTTTAGTCATTCTTGGATGTAGATTAAGAAAGTCCAACAAAACTATCATTACAAAAAAGATGTTGAGACTTTGGAGAGAAAAAAGTGCAGAGAAGAGCAACTAAGATGATTGAAGGCCTGGAGACAAAAACATATGAAGAACGGTTGCAGGATTTGGGTGTGTCTAGTCTAGAGAAAAGAAGAATTAAGGGTGACATGATAGCAGTATTCCAGTATTTGAGTATTTGAGGGGCTGCCACAAAGAAGAAGGGAGTCAACTTCTTTGGTTGACAGGACGAGAAACAATGGATGGAAACTAATCAAGGAGAGAAGCAACCTGGAATTAAGGAGAAGCTTCCTAACAGTGAGGACAATTAACCAGTGGAACAGCTTGTCACCAGAAATTGTGAATGCTCCAACACTGGAGGTTTTTAAGAAGAGACTGGACAGTCAACTGTCTGAAATGGTATAGGATCTCCAGCTTGAGCAGGGGGCTGGTCTAGAAGACCTCCAAGGTCCCTTCCAGCTCTATTCTGATTGAGTGATTGAGTGATTGAGTGATTGAGTGATTTGATGAGTTCTTCTGAAACTGTGAGCCTGAAGGTTCAGGAGCACACCTTATGTTCCAGTTAAGAAGACTTATTGTTCACACCTGTAAGCAAGAATCTAGTCATCTAAGGATCAGCATTAAATTGGTGCTAGATAAGAGTTAACAGAATTCAAGAGGGGTCTGAACTTGGAGAATTTGTGGACGTGTAATGATTCTAGGCTGACTTCTCTCTTGACTCCATTCCCAGACTCTGCCTCTTCTTCTCATAGATAAACTCCAGCAGTAGGAGGAAACATACCCGTAAAAAAAATATAAGTAATAGCTTTTGGTTTTCTGTTGGCAAAGAGTGATTAAAAAAAACTAATCTGGAAGAGATAATGGGCCGCTCTTAACTTCTCATTTTATTCATTACTGATAAATTTCACTTCATGAGCTACCCAGTGAGTGATAAATATATACATTTTCTTGCATACAGAAATGACAGGTGAATGAAGGGTTGTGCTACTATATGGGACTTAATACATGAGACCTGTCTTTTGAATTTTGTTATTTAAATGTTTAAATTTCGGTTTTAATTAGTGGTGGTTTTTTTCCCCAAATATGGATGCAAGGATTCTGCAGGAATTATTTTTCACGAAATAGAAATTTCTCCTTAAAGCAGTACTGAGTCATGTAGGATGTAAATGAGAGTGACAGTGTTACATTGGAGTTGAGGGAGATGACAAAACTAGAATACATATTCTTAAAAATATGAAGAAAAATATGCTAAATTAATTTTGTTCTGAAGTTGTGGTCCTACATAGATTTGGAAGAACTGTTAGGCATGGAGATCAACTGTTTCATTCAATAATTCTAAGCAGAGGTAGGTTCCTCCTGGTTCGCACCAGTTCGCCCGAACTGGTAGCAAACCACTGGTGATGTCATGGAGCCGGTTCTGTCAGTGCTGATCCATGGATGCCGCCATCTTTTTTTGAAATTTTTTTTGGGGGAGGGATTTTTTGCTGATTTTTTCTTCTGCACATGCGCAGAAGCCGAGTTCCCGGCACTGTGCATGCACCGCCATCTTGTTTTTGGCTTTTTTTAAAAAAATCCAAATTTTCAGCACTGCGCATGCCACATGGCATGGGAGGAAGCGAACCGGTGGCGAGGTAAGTTAGAACCCACCCCTGTTTCTAAGTATTGTAAGGGAGGAAAATAAAGATATTGTCAGATTAGAATCAATTTCGCTGCCCTGCAGGGTGAATCAGTATGGGGAATGGAAAATTGAGTGCTATTCAGTGCGTCTATACTTCTGAAAAAGTCTTTTATAATTGGCATAGTATTTATTTATAACTTTACCTTATAGTCTCTTAGCTGAGTACTGAACTTGAGCTAATTATGATTAAAATGAAGAATACAAAATAAAACTCCACAACGCACGTAATCTTCTGCAAAACAAGCACTGTGTTTTTTTTTTCACGTGAACTATTGAACCTTATTGGATGGATTCTCCTGAAATTTTATGAATATTTGTGACAGCTGTTTTTGTTTGAAAGGAAGGAGTAAATTGTGAAATGCTGCAAATTTATTTGGGGTCATTGCTCTTCAGCCGTCTGGGTCAAAACTTCTCCAATCTTCTTTCATACACAAGATATTTCTCATGATGTATTATAATGTTTAAGAGATAGCTTGGGAAATAAACATTATCAACCTCCCTCTAATTTATTTTGCCCTTGTTTTCTCAGAAGACACCTAAACAATTTGTAGACTAAATTAAACAGTGAGGTGAATATCACCATATTAGATTGCATGTCTCTTCCAATTTATCAAGACAGGACAAACTATTTTTTTCCTCTCTACCAAGAGAGGAAGCTGTAAAGCCTTATGCATTTTCAGAACTTCGGCATAAATATGAGCTAGAACGCAATCTGTTTTCCAGACAAGTCCTAAAATTAAATAAGGAGAAATGAATTAAACAAATGAGTAAAAAACATCATGCTGGTCCATTGATTCACTGGGGAAAAAAACAATCATATTTGGACCACACTTGGAATACTGCATCCAGTTCTGGTCACCACAATATAAAAAAAAGATGTTGAGACTCTAAAAAGAGTGCAGAGAAGAGCAACAAAGATGATTAGGGGACTGGAGGCTAAAACATACAAAGAACGGTTGCAGGAACTGGATATGTCTAGTTTGATGAAAAGAAGGACTACGGGAGACATGATAGCAGTGTTCCAATATCTCAGGGGTTGCCACAAAGAAGAGGGAGTCAACCTATTCTCCAAAGCACCTGAGGGTAGAACAAGAAGCAATGGGTGGAAACTAATCAAGGAGAGAAGCAACTCAGAACTAAGGAGAAATTTATTTATTTATTTATTTATTTATTATTTATTTTATTATTCTTATATGCCGCCCAACTCCCAAGGGACTCAGGGCGGCGTACAACAGGGAAAAATACAAGAATAATCAAAATACATGTAATTAAAAAGAAACAAATACAAATTTTTAAAAAAGCAATATTAAAACAACAACATCCATTCAACATCATACATACTTGGGGGGTAATCTCAGGTGGATTAAGCTGTCCCCCCCACCTGCAGGAAAAGCCATGTTTTGACGGCTTTTCGGAAGGCCAGCAGAGTGGGGATGGTCCGGGTCTCTGGGGGTAGTTGGTTCCAGAGCACGGGGCCGGCCACAGAGAAGGCTCTCCCACTAGGGCCCGCCAGCCGGCATTGCTTGGCCGACGGGACCTGGAGGAGGCCAACTCTGTGGGCCCTAACCGGTCGGAGGGAAGTATGAGGCAGAATGCGGTCCCGAAGATATCCTGGTCCTAAGCCATGAAGGGCTTTAAAGATGGTGATCAACACCTTGAATTGGACCCGGAGACCGATGGGCAACCAATGCAGCTGGCGGAGTATTGGTGTCACGTGGGTGTACCTTGGCACACCCACCACAGCACGCGCAGCCGCATTTTGCACCAGCTGAAGTCTCCGGATACTCTTCAAGGGTAGCCCCATGTAGAGCGCATTGCAGTAGTCCAAGCGCGAGGTGACAAGGGCATGAGTGACCGTGAGTAGAGCCTCCTTCTCCAAATATGGCCGCAACTGGTGCACCAGGCGGACCTGTGCAAAGGCCCCCCTAGCCACAGCAGAAAGATGGTGGTCCAATTTTAGCTGTGGATCTAGGAGGACCCCCAAGTTGCGGACCAGGTCTGAGGGAGTCAGTTTCGCACCCTCAAAGACCAAGGAGGGGTAGTTGTCATGATCCTTAGGAGGCAATATCCACAGCCACTCAGTCTTGTCGGGATTGAGTCTGAGTCTGTTCCTCCCCATCCAGATCTTAACGTCGTCCAGGCAACGGCACATTACATCAACTGCCTGCCTGAAGTCAGACGGGGTGGTGATGTACAGCTGGGTGTCATCAGCGTACTGATGGAAACACACCCCATGTCTGCGAATGATCTCACCCAACGGTTTCATGTAGATATTAAACAGGATGGGCGAGAGAACCGACCCCTGAGGCACCCCACATGATAGGGGCCTAGGGGACGATCTCTGCCCTCCTGCCAACACCGACTGCATCCGATCGGCAAGATAAGAGGAGAACCACCGTAAAACGGTGCCTCCCACTCCCAACTCGCCGAGCCGATGCAGAAGGATACCATGGTCGATGGTATCGAAAGCCGCTGAGAGGTCAAGTAGCACCAGGATGGAGGAGTTTCCTCCATCCCGGGCCCGCCAGAGATCATCCATCAGGGCGACCAAGGCAGTTTCTGTACTGTAGCCGCGCCTGAAGCCCGACTGGTAAGGATCTAGATGGTCTGTTTCATCCAGGAGCTGCAGAAGCTGAGTCACCACCACCTTCTCCACAACTTTCCCTAAAAAAGGTAAGTTGGAGACTGGACGATAGTTCTTCAAATCAGCTGGATCCAGGGAAGGCTTCTTCAGGAGGGGTCGCACCACCGCAGCTTTTAACGACTGCGGTACGGATCCCTCCCTCAAAGAAGCGGTGATCACCGCCTGGATCCAGCCGCGTGCCACCGACCTGCTGGCCGAGACCAGCCAGGAGGGGCATGGGTCCAATAAACAGGTGGAGGTACCCATCGCTCCCATAGCCCTGTCCATATCCTCGGGAGAAACAGGCCCAAACTCTTCCCATAATGATGGACTAAGACTAGCCCCCGTCAACTCTATGGACTCTGCCCTGCCAGAGTCCAAGTTTGACCGAATCTGAGCGACTTTATCCGACAGAAACTCAGCAAATTCCTCAGCTCTGCCTTGTAAGTGTTCCTCGCTCCCCCCTTTTCCAAGGAGGGAGCGAGTCACCCTAAACAAGGCGGCTGGACGAGAATCTGCGGACGCAATAAGAGCGGAAAGATAGGAACGTCTGCCGAAATTTCCTAACAGTGAGAGCAATCAACCAATGAAATAGCTTGCCTTGAAAAGTTGTGGTGCTCCATCACTGGAGGCTTTCAAAAAGAGACTGGACAGCCATTTGTTGGAAAATGGTATAGGTTCTCCTGCTCGAGGAGCGGGTTGGACTAGAAGACCTCCAAGGTACCTTCCAACTGTTAATCAGTGTTCTGAATTACTGTCTGTAGCATAAGTATGTGAGCCCTTGCTTTCAGGAACTGTTGTACTCCCCTTGGACAGCAATGACTTCATTTTAGTATTTCCAATAACGGTTGATCAGTCTTGCACATTGGCTTGGAGGAATTTTAGTCCTTTCTCTGTTCAGAAGAGCTCCATTTCTGGAATGTCGGTTGGCTTCCTTCCATGAACTGCCCACTTCATATCCTTACAGTTTTGGGTCCTCTCTAAAGAACAGATCACATCTTAAGACCTATTTATGCAAAACTATTAAAAATTCCAAGGGGTTAACGGACTTTTAAGCCCCACCGTATATAATTCCCATAGTTCTTCAATCTATGTAGCGGACTTGGCAGGATGTTACATAATGATTCAATATTATAGGGAAAGCCAGATTCACTTAACAATCAGGTTACTAAGTTAATAAGAATAATAGAGTTGGAAGGGACCTTGGAGGTCTTCTAGTCCAACCCACTGCTCAAGCAGGAAACCCTACAACATTTCAGACAAATGTTGCTCAATCTCTTCTTTAAAACCTCCAATGATGGAGCACCCACAACTTCTGGACACAAGCCTTTCCACTGATTAATTGTTCTAACTGTCAGGAAATTTATCCTTAGTTCTAAGTTGCTTCTCTCCTTGATTATTTTCCACCCATTGCTTCTTGTCCTGCCCTCAGGTGCTTTGGAGAATAGCTTGACTCCCTCTTCTTTTTGGCAGCCCCTCAAATATTGGAACACTGCTATCATGTCATCCCTAGTCCTTCTTTTCAACAAACTAGACATATCCAATTCCAGCAACCGTTCTTTATATGTTTTAGCCTCCAGTCCCCTCATCCTCTTTGTTTCTCTTCTCTGCACTCTTTCTAGAGTCTCAACATCGTTTTTACATCGTGGCATCCAAAACTAGATGCAGTATTCCAAGCATGGTCTCACCAAGGCATTATAAAGTGGTATTAACACTTCACGTGATCTTGATTCCATCCCTGTGTTGGCTTTAACAGTTGCAGTGATTCCTTTAACAAGTGTGGGAAGAAAGGTTGTGAAATGAGGAAAAACTCACTTAACAACTGCCTCACTGAACAGCAGAAATGTTTGAGTCCGTTGTGGTCATAAGTTGAGGAGTAGCTGTATTTATTTATTTATTTTCTCTCCTCAACTGCATTGCATATGACAAGGTAACACAGTGGCTCTCCTTTCGTGATACATAAATGCCATTTTAGTATTCACACAGGAGCTTTGAAATGGTCAAAAAGAGTTTAAATAAAAAGAAAGGAAAACAACCAATAAAAGCAGAGAAAACTTAACATTTTGAGTAACGGAATGCAAAAATGTTCTCCAGGCAGGAAGAGGGTTGCCGATTAAACGTTCATGGTGTCGTGCTATTCTTTGTACCATAAAATAAATTGAGTTCTGGCCAAAGATTTGAAAATTACACTGGAGTCATATTAT
Source organism: Diadophis punctatus similis (assembly GCA_023053685.1). NCBI lineage: Eukaryota > Metazoa > Chordata > Lepidosauria > Squamata > Dipsadidae > Diadophis > Diadophis punctatus. The sequence goes on along the minus strand of JALIGW010000004.1, from coordinate 82,258,249 downwards.
TACTCGGTTTTATTCATTTGCCATTAAGGAAATGAACACCTCATATATTTTTGTGTCTGAATTGCATCTCACTTCTGTTCCTTAATTAAGAGATGGGAAATTTGAGGAAATGGTAGAATGTTCAAACAGGCCATTTATTTTCTTTTTATGGAAAGAGCTTTTAATATTCTTACGCGTTTTTCATTGTATCGGAAGGTGAGCACAGGATGTAGTCCATTTAATTTATTCCTCACTATGCCTTTGGAGAACAGCTTCCTAAAATCCATGAGGTGGACATCTTAGCTGCTAAAAATGAAAAGTGCTCTTCCCCATTTTCCACCGCTTGAACCCTCTACACCACAGGTGGCATTCACTTACTTTCCCTACCGGTTCGCAAATGTGAGCATGTGCTGCGCGCACGCTTTGCTCACACATGCCACCTCCGCGCATGCGTGCGGCCTTCCACGCGTACGCTTTGCTATCGCGTGCGCCTTCTGCGCATGCACTCGGCCTCGAAAACGTGGCTAAATAGGACGGCATTACGTCCGGGCGGGAACACCCGCAGTCACCACTACCGGTTCGCCAAAACCGGTCCAAACCGGCTGAATACCACCTCTGCTCTGCACTCCTTCACAAAATGAACACGAGTGACGTCGAGCTGGCCACGCCCACCCTGGCCACGCCCACACCGGCCCCCCAAAGGTCAAACACAACCCTGATGCAGCACTCAATGAAATCGAGCTTGACACCCCTGATCTAGGTTTTTACGATGGCAGAAAAGGAAGCTTATGTATTTACCGGTTGACGTGTCTTCCACAACACCTAATACTCTTCTTATTTTCACCAGCCTTGATGTGAAAATACATGTTATTTTTATTTATCCCATTTTACCGCCGTACAAAGCTTAGAAGGCCGTACGGGTACAGAATTTCTGCCTGGTTTTTGCACTCCTCACTCATTTCTGCTTCCCTGGCAGTTTTCATCCCTTGCAGTTTGATATTTGCCACATCAGCAAATAATCAAAGTCTTTACATTGTCACAATCCATTTTATTCTCCTTTTCATGCAAAAAAAGAAGAAGAAGAAGAAGTTATAAACGCTTTCATTTCAATAGAACACAATAGAAATGTAAATAGCCTCAACTAATCCACATCTGTTTCTGTGTAATTGCCGGATGCATGCTGGTTTAGCTCCCAAATTTTGAAAAGCCATCTTTTTTAATTAAAACACACACACACACGGGATACAAGCCAGGGCTCCTTAAAGAGAAGAGAAAAAGTTTAAAAGCTAGATAAAAATGGTAGCTCCATACACGGTATATCTGTGTGCCATTCTTATTCAGCAACTATCATTTCTGGCAAATAGAAACGTTACTTTATCTACATGTAGGACAGAGGTGGGTTCTAACTTACCTCGCTGCTGGTTCGCTTCCTCCCGCACCGCGTAGCCGTGCCTCATGGGCACGTGCGTGCTTCGTGCGTGCACGCACATGCACAGTGCCAAAAAATCCAAAAAAAATTGCCCCCCCAAAAGCCAAAAACAAGATGGCAATGCATGCACAGTGCCAGAAACTTGGCTTCTGCACATGCGCAGAAGAAAAAAAAACAGGGACTTCCGGTTTGGAGCGCTTCATCGCGGACGTCCCTCGTTGGACGCCTTTCCGATCTTTGTTAAAAGCCGCCAGAACAGCTGTCTGGCGGCTTTGAAATCTCTTCCCCGGGCAAAGGGGAGAGATGAGAGCCTGACAGGTGGGGTAGAGCCCCCCCAGCGCCCTAGGAGCCATCTGGTAGGGCGCGAAGGGAGAGCTCCCCATGCAGCCTGTCTCCAGCTCCGAAGATCAGGAAACCTCTGCTTTTGCAGAGCTAGATGTCGTGACCAGCCGCTGCTTCAAGAATGGGATTTATAATTATATTTAAACTACAGAAGCAGACAGAGAGAAACAGGCGTGAGATGGGCAAGTACTGAAACCTCTTTTTTCCTTTTTTTTTTCAACTCCTGGGCAAGCTTTCACTTCGGCAAGGGAACAAAGGAAACAGAGTAACAATATGGCGATTGAGAAGTGAAAGTGACTTTCGTTTTCCCAGAGGCTTTTTTTTTTCCTCTCTCTCTCTTATGGAAACTTTTAACTTGGAAAAATGGTTTTTTCTCTCTCTGTCTCCTAACTCTGGATTAAAGTTATAATGGAAATATTTCCAATAATAAAAGACTATCTGATTTTTAAACTGGAAAGAACTTTAATCAGGCATCTGGCTTTCTTTCTTTTTTGTACTCTTTTGAAACACCAATGGCTTCAAAGTCTGGAAAGATTGTTTTGACTAAAAGAAATGACTATTCATCTGGATATATTTCTAAAATGCAACTTAACACTGAGCTAACACCTCCACAGCTTTTGACACCTGAAAATTTATTAAATAATTTAAAGATTATGAAACATGAACTTACTTTGGAATTTAACCAGAAAATAAGTGAGATAGACAAAAAAATGCAGGCTGCTTTGAAGAATATGAATCAACAACTAAGATTTGATGTGTTAGAGGTTTGCAAAGGCTTAGCAACAAATATTGAAGTTTTGGCAGAACGTATTGAAACAAATAAACAAGCTTTGGCAACTTCGGTGAATTACATAGATAAAATCCAAAATGACATTGCAAATTTTGAAAAAGAGGTCTTAATGACTCAGTTCAGATCCATGGAAGTTGCTATAAGGATTAGAGGTTTGAAAGAAGGATTATATGAAAATTTAAAAGGCAGGATGGTCGACATATTGGATCAGGTGTCTGGAATTTCTAAAGCGGAATTGGCTACATAAATCGACAAAATATACAGAATCAATTCGTGGTACGCTAAACAAAAGCATTTACCAAGGGATATTGTCATATATTTTACCACAAGAGCTCTACGGAACAGAATTATACAAGCAACGTTTAACAATAATCTTATGGTGAATGGTCAGGAACTAAAGATTTGGAAAGAAATCCCCTCTAAAATGCTTAAAGCCAGAAAAAGCTATACTTTTTTGATTGATGAATTTAAGAGATTAAATTTACAATATAAATGGGAAGCGCCAGTTGGAGTAGCAGTGAAATTTTCTGGAAAAAGATACCGGCTCAACACGATAAAAAAAGCTACTGAATTTTATGTCAATGTTCTAAAGGCTGATATATCCAAGATTCCAGAGGAAGGATGTATGAAAATAAAAGAGGAGGAGGAGGGGAAGCCACCTTTGATGGATCAAAAGGAAATAGATTCAAAAATCCAAAAGGAGTGCCTGAATCAGATAGCTGGGGAAAAGGAGATGGAGGTTTGGGATTAGACGGGAGACGACTCGACAAATTCGAATTTATTGAACTATTAAAAGATGAACTATCAAGATACAAAACGATGTGATGTTGAAATATATTGGACGGATAGAGACCAATATGATTGTATTTTATCTTTTCCCTATCTAATGATTACTTATGCAATATTTAGTTAAGTTTTATATAATTTTGAGGTTATTTTTAATGTTGATAATATTAGATATATATAGTTTGTTGAAGATTTGTTTATTCTTCTTTCATTTTCTTTTTTTGTTTATTGAAGTTAGTGAATTAATTTAGAATAATATTATCTTATTAATATCATGATGAAATTTAATATTTGATGATCACTTATGTAACATTTAGTTAAGTTTTATCTTAGAGGTTATTTTTAATGTCAATAATATTAGTTTAAGATTTGTGTATTTTATATTTAGTTATTACTTATGTAACATTTACTTTGTATAAGATAGAGGACTGAAGGGAGGAGGTAGGAGGTTTGTTTGTTTGTATTGTTAAAGAGTTTTCTCTTTCTTTCTTTCTTTCTTTTTTTTTCTCTTTTTTGTATCTTTACTATTGTATACAAATGCGATATATTAGCAGTGTATAATTTGGAGTTGAAGTTTTTTAAAAATAGTGTTCTTTTTTTCCTTTTTTCTTTCTCTTTTTATTAACAATTTAAATTTATTATTATGCCCTGTATTATCTCTGGGAAGTCCGGGGGGGAGGTGGGGAGGGAAGGGGGTGGGTTTGGGGGGGGGAGAAAAAAACAAAAATGTTTGTACTTTATATTTAATATTTTGCTACTACTTATGTAAGTTTGTACTAATAAAACTTTTTTGAATAAAAAAAAAAGAAAAAAAAACAGAAAAAAAATCAAAAAAATAAAAAAAAGATGGCGGCGTCCACGGACCGGCACTGACCGAACCGGTTCCATGATGTCATTGCGCGTCACCAGCAGTTTGCAACCCATTCGGGTGAACCTGTCCAAACTGGGAGGAGCCCACCTCTGATGTAGGAGGGAGTCATAAAAATGTAAAACTGGGATCCTATTTTAATGGCTGATGTTTGCTGAAAAGTCCACACCAACCTTCTTCAAGTCACTATGAGAAAACTGTGCTTACAACAATGGACTGAGTTGCTACTATTCTGTATCAGCCGGTTTAATAAAGGACCAGCTTGTACTTTGAACAAGGTATAGTACAGATAGTCCTTGACTTGTGGCCACTAATTCCCATTGCTAAGCAAGACGGTTGTTAAGTGGGTCATACCCACTTTTTCTATCACAGCTTTTAAGCAACAAAGATGATTAGGGGGCTGGAGGCTAAAATATATGAAGAATGATTACAGGAATCGGGTGTTGTGGCATGTCGGCTGCCGACCCCTCCAGCAGCCAAATCAGATGAGGAGTCAGGGTCAGCATCAAGGCAACCTGAGAGCTCCAAGGGGGAAGAGGGAATGGAGTTGACAGAGAGAGAGAGACAGAGGCAGAGCCTGGGCCGTCTGTCAGCCCTCAGATGGAGAGTCAACAGCCCCCAGGTCTGGAGGTGGATGATGAGGAAGAGAAGAAACAGCTGGGTCCAGTGCCTGACGCGCAGAAGGCAGAGGAGAGGAGAGCAGTGGAAATCTATGAGCCGATCCTTGGGACGGAAGAGCCACCGCTGTTAGCAAAGCCCACCCTAGCTCTGGGGATAAAAGGCAGGGGGCAGAGATGAATAGGTGTGGCAGACAACTATTCATCTCCCTGCCGGACAGACTTGTTAGCCTGCTGTGAGAGTGAGAGAGACTTTTTGCCAGGGCTGCTCGCGCTCCTAATGAAGGAATCGTTGACTGATTACAGAGGGTTTGTCGTGTTTGGGGAACTCAGTCAGAAACATTGGGTATGTCTAGTCTAGTGAAGAGAAGGACTAGGGGTGACATGAGAGCAGTCTTCCAATATCTGAGGGGTTGCCACCAGTGGTGGGTTCTAAATAATTTTGCTGCCGGTTCGCGCGTCATGCGCAGAAGCGTCCTGGGCGGGTGGGCGGAGCTTCCCGCCGCCAGCGCTACCAGTTCTAAGAACCAGTCTTAGGGAGCAACCCACCGCTGGTTGCCACAAGAAAGAGGAGGTCAACCTATTCTCCAAAGCACCTGAAGGCAGGACAAGAAGCAATGGATGGAAACTTAAACAAGGAGAGAAGCAACCAGGAACTAAGGAGGAACTTCCTAACAGTAAGGATAATTAAACAGTGGAACAACTTGCCTTCAGAAGCTGTGGGTGCTCCATCACTGGAGGCTTTTAAATCCCCCAAGTAGCCTCAAGAGCTCTCAGGGAGAGTACTAATAACCAGATGACTGCAAAGAAAGAAACAAAGAAAATCCAGTTGCCTTTTGGGGGGGAAAGCACCTTTGAGACATCTATGGTTTGGGATGACCAAGACTCTCCACAGACGCTCTGGAGTTTTCACTAACATCATTATGTCTTGTAGGCCGTAATCGCTCTTGATGTTCGGTCTGGGGTGTCTCACAAGCTTCGAATCCTGTACATTTGTCTTGGTGATTTGGTTTCCTGCTGCTGCTAAACCATTGCTTTAGATTAAGAAGCTGTCAGTAGCCAAGGCACCATTTCTCAAGGTAGTTCAGGGGTCGAGAGATTGCAGATGATACTGTGGTGTTGCTTTAAAGCAACTGCAGATAATAAGTCATGTTCTGTCACTGTGTTTTTCTGGGTCAGCCCTGGAGCAGATTATTTGTGAGTACGAGCCAGGCCTTATCGATCTTGCGTCTTCAACCTTATTGTGCGGGCAATTTTATTGTCTAAAAAAGAATCTCCACGCCTATTACACATCCTCGCCGTGTGAGTCTGTGCCTGATAAATTATAACAAATAAAGTTGTATCTGCAACTGAACCATAGAGGACTCTTGAGGTGTGATCCTGGGCGTTGTCCCATTCGACACATGGCAATGTGTCAATTGTGTAGCAATTTTTGTGGGCAATTACTGTAAGCATTGCATGTAGGCATGTTTTTTGGAAGGTGAAATATTGCGTTGGTAGAACAAAAACAATTGAAACTTGGTTATGGCTGTGAATGTTTGATACAAGTACAGATTACGTGAAACCTGGATCAAAAATAGGGGCTGTGAGAGGGACCTTGGAGTCCTAGTGGAGGATCAATTAAACATGAGCCAGCAGGGTGTGGCAGCAGCCAAAAAAAGGTAATACAATCCTTGGTTGTATAAAGAGAGGCATAGAATCAAAATCAGGTGAAGTATTAGTACCGCTTTATAAAGCCTTAGTAAGGCCAGATCTGGAATACTGCATTCAGTTTTGGTCACCACATTACAAAAAAGATGTTGAGACTTTGGAAAAAGTGCAGAGAAGAGCAACTAAGAGGATTAAAGGCCTGGAGACTAAAACATATGAAGAATGGTTGCAGGATTTGGGTTTGGCTAGTCTAGAGAAAAGAAGGACTAGGGGGGGACATGATAGCACTATTTCAGTATTTGAGGGGCTGCCACAAAGAAGAGGAGGACAATTAATTTTCCAAAGCACCAGAGGACAGGACAAAAAACAATGGATGTCTGCTGTGGGCTAGAGGTGGAGCTCTTGCCGCACAATTGGGAGGTTGTGAGTTCGATCCTAGGTAGAGGCAAGATGTAAGGTCTCCTGCTTGGGCAAGGGGTTGGACTAGATAGCCTGTAAGGTCCCTTCCAACTCTGTTAATCTGTTAACCAAGCAACGAAGCAACCTGGAATTAAAGAGAAACTAAGAGTCCATGGGGAAGCCAGATTCATTTAACAACTCGGTTACTAACTTATCAGCTGCAGTGATTCACTTAACAGCTGTGGCAAGAAAGGTCGTAAAATGGGGGCAAAACTCACGTAACAAATGTCTCACTTAGCAGCAGAAATTTTGGGCTCAATTGTGGTCGTAAGTCGAGGTGTACCTGTCATATATTCCCTGTCATTTTAAGCGATTATCTCAGTCGCTGCAGCATAGTTGTTATCTCAAGACAAGATGACTGTATCACAATGTTGTGGTTTCTTTTTGTCCAGGTGACGTTATTGTCTACATTAATGAAGTCTGCGTCCTCGGACATACTCACGCGGACGTCGTCAAACTCTTCCAGTCTGTTCCCATTGGTCAGAGCGTCAGCCTGGTGCTATGTCGCGGATACCCTCTGCCCTTTGACCCCGAAGATCCTGCCAACAGCGTAGTGCCACCCCTCACCATGATGGAGAGGCCTCCGGTCATTGTCAACGGGAGGCATAACTATGAAACGTATCTGGAATACATTTCTAGAACTTCCCAGTCCGTTCCGGATATAACGGATCGGCCGCCACATTCCTTGCACTCCATTCCAGCAGAGAGTCAGCTTGACGGCACCTTCCCGCCACCCATCCACGACGACAATGTCTCCATGGCCTCGTCGGGAGCCACCCAAGCTGAACTCATGACCTTAACCATTGTGAAAGGGGCCCAGGGCTTCGGCTTCACTATAGCAGACAGTCCCACGGGACAGAGGGTGAAGCAGATCTTAGATGTTCAGGGCTGCCCTGGTTTATGTGAAGGCGACCTCATTGTCGAGATCAACCAGCAGAATGTACAGAATATGAGCCATGCCGAAGTAGTGGATATACTTAAAGAATGTCCCGTTGGAAGTGACACGTCTTTGTTTATCCATAGAGGAGGTAAGTCTGGAAGGTCTACGCAATTACGGCAATTTGTTGTGAAAGTTTTAAAAGATGCTTGCTCTATCGGTGTGTTGTGAAGTAGAAGTCAGTTACCTCCTTAAATATAATAGGTGACGACGACGATGTTATCCGTTCCGTCGAGTCCAACGTTTGACGATTCCATGGGCCAGATCTCTCCATATCTTCCAATCTTGCACTACTTCTGTGATGTCTGTCGATATTCTCAATCATCCAGGTCATGGTTGTCCCAAAGGTGCTTTTTTTAAAGAAGCAACTGGACTTTCTGGTTTTTTCTTGAAGACGTTTCGCTTCTCATCCAGGAAGCTTCTTCAGCTCTGACTGGATGGATGGGGAACTGAAGGATTTATATTCCTTGCAGACAGCTGGTCATTTGCATCCTTTTAGAGAGTCGTTGAGGCCACTTGAAGGTTTATCTGTGTCCTCAGGGTCACCTGAGTGATGCAAATGGGTGTGGAGCCTTCTTGGAACTATTGAAAGGACTGTGTTGTAGACTGGAGATAGATGAGGTCGTATCCCTCCCCCTCTGTTGAGAGAGGGCTGTTCAATTTTGACATATCTTTGACCCCTCTTTCAAATCATTAATGCTTCCCTAAATCCCAAAGGTGCTTTTTCAGGAGGCAACTGGACTTCCTTGTTTTTCTTTGAAGACGTTTCGCTTCTCATCCAAGAAGCTTCTTCAACTCTGACCAGATGGTGGGGAATGGAAGGATTTATACTCCTTGCAGACAGCTGGTCGTTTGCATTCTTTTGGAGAGTCGTTGAGGCCACCTGGATTTTCTTTGTTTTTCTTTGAAGACGTTTTGCTTCTCATCCAAGAAGCTTCTTCAGTTCTGTTCTTCAGGCAGAACCGAAGAAGCTTCTTGGATGAGAAGCAAAACGTCTTTAAGGAAAAACAAAGAAAGTCCAGTTGCCTCCTGAAAAAGCACCTTTGGGTCTACTTCTTTGAGTTTTGCTATGCTCTGGCTGGTGTCAGCTTTGATGGTGTCCAGCCCCTGTGTTCTCCTGTACAGTAAATTTAAAAAATGCAAATGTACGCAAAGTGCAATTTTATAAATTCTCCTTCCCTATGTTTTAAGACATTAAATACTCCCATGAAGCACACACACATATACGTGAAAATTATGGTATTTATGTCATTTTGTTTGATGACTATTTGATCATAGGACATTGCAGGTAGTCCGTAACTTACAATGAGCCCCAAATTTCTGTTGCTGAGACCTTTGTTAAGTGAGTTTTGCCCCATTTTACGACCGTCCTTGCCGTCATTGTTAAGTGAATCGCTGCACTTGTTAAATGAGTAACAGGGTTGTTAAATGAATCCGGCTTTCCCAAGAAGACTTTGCTTGTCAGAAGGTCGCAAAAGGGGATCACGTGACCCTGGGACACTGCAGCCGTCATAAATGTGAGTCAGTGGCCAAGAGTCTGAATTTTGATCCCGTAGCCATGGGGAGGCTGCAACGGTTGCAAGTGTGGGAAATGGTCATCAGTCACTTTTTTCACGGCCGTTGCAACTTTCAACCGTCGCTAAATGAACGGTTGTAACTACCTGTACAGGGTTTTTTTCCCAATATTGCGCTACTTAAATGTGATTTTTCACTTGTGGAACGATTGACCTCACAGTCAAACTGGCAAAGAACACAGGCAGAAACTGCTTGTACGTAAAATAGGCACCCATATTTATATTGTGTAGATGCCTTATCTTTGAGACCATTCTCTTTTTTTTCACCAAACTTACATAAACATCCATATATACATACATATACCATATCATCAAAACATCCATAGTAATATATTTCTATCTAAAATATCATAAACATATCTTCTTAGTTGCTCCTTTTATACTTTTATCTCCAGTCTGCTTCCCTTCTATATTTCATACTACTCCCCTCCCTCTGTCTCCCTCTCTCCCCTCTACCTTCTTCCTCCCTCTCTACCTCTTTCCTACTTCCCTCTTCTCCTTCTCCCCTTCCTTTCTACTTCCTCTTTCTCTCTCTTATCCTTCCCTGAGTACATCTAATTATAATCCATTTTATGGTCAGCAGACAAACAGTTCCAATATCGGAGCTATTCTTAAACTTATATCTTTCCCTTTATCCATATTTATATATATATAATATATTCTTCTAGGTATATCTACTATTATTCTAATGCTGCCTCCTTATCTTTGAGACCATTCTCCAACTGGATGATATTTGACATAATCCAGTGATGGCTAACCTTTTTGTTGTCTTGTGCCGAAAGTGCGCGTGCGTGACAGTGCATGGACGCATGTGACAGCATGAGCATGCACATGCGCCCATAATACAATGCACGTGTGACAACCCCCCGCATGCCCTGCCACCCCACGCATGCCCATGTGACCCCTGCGCTCCCCCGCACATGTGCACACATCACCCCATGTGCACCCCACCACTCTGCACATGTGCGTGTGACCCCCGCGCTCCCCCATCCCCCGGCGCATGCAAGCATGACCCCTGTGCTCCCCCTGCCCCCGTGTATGCACACGTGACCCCTGCATGCGCCCCACCCCCATGTATGTGCAGCAGAGACACAAAAACCAGCTGGCTAGCGGGAGGCGCATGCGCATGCAGGGTGGAGCTGAACTGGGGCGACGGCTCGCATGCACGCAGACAGGGCTCTGCGTGCCACCTGTCATTTATAAACAATTAGTACAGATTAAACTTCATTAGAAACTATCCTGAGGAATTAAAATTAATTGAAGCTACTCGCAAAGGAATCCTGAGGCTGTCTATAAATCTGGAGAAACAATAAAGGGACTTCTGATGGCTTCTTTAACTCCTGGAAACTGATAGAGAGATTGTCCTCGACTTACAACAGTTCATTTAATGACTGTTCGAAGTTACAATGGCACTGAAAATAGTCACTCATGACCATTTCTCACACTTTTCTCCCCAATGGTCATGTGATCAAAATTGCTTGGCCACTGGTTCATATTTATGACCGTTGCTGTGATCATGTTCATGTGATCCCTTTTTGCAACTGGAAGCCAGATTCACTTAACAAACAGGTTACTAACTTATCAGCCACAGTCATCATCTTTTAACGACCCCATAATCCCTTGCGGGGTGGCATCTGGGCAACTGAATGGAGCTGAGTGTTTACTGGCCAGATGCCCTTCCTGTCGCCAATGCGGAGTTTTGTTCAGCAGATATATTCTCATTGTGCCCAGAGAGAGAGAAATATCTGCCTCTACCTAGGATCGAACTCACAGCCTCCTGATTATGAGGCTCCACCCCTAGGCCACCGCACCACTCAACTTATCAACCACAGTGATTCACTTAAAAGCCGTGACAAGAAAAGTCATAAAATTAAAGTCACTTAACAAATGTCTCGCTTAACAACAGAGGGGCTTGGCTGAATTGTGGTCATTAAGTCTACCTGTGTTACGAATATTCATTACAGATACAAAGAGGTTGATATTTCTTTTACATACAAAATACGAAAGGTGCATTATAAGTTTCGCAGGTAAAATGAGGCGAGATCACCTTTTTTCTCCAGCTGTGACAACCTAGCTCAGCATAGCTTTTAACTGGAACTGAATATTTGTTTTCATCCCAAGGAAGAGAATAATTTAGTTAAATGAAAAGTAATTGCTTGCCTGGCATTTAGGTACGAGCAGAAGACCTGAATTGATTATCCTTCTGGGAAATTTACTATTGACGTCTTCTTGTTGTGGAAGGCTGGCGTGCCAATTTGGGTGTTATTTGTATTCCGAGAACGAAAACATCCTCAAAATTACATGAGAATTTCAAACATTAAAAAATCCACAGAAAACAGACCAGGCTCTGCTGGAGACACGTTCCCACACCTAGAATAACGCTTCCAATTTTGGTCACCACACTATAAAAAAGATGTTGAGACTCTAGAAAGAGTGCAGAGAAGATCAACAAAGATGATTAGGGGACTGTAGGCTAAAACATATGAAGAATGGTTACAGGAACTGGGCATGGCTAGTCTAGTGAAGAGAAGGACCAGGGGAGACATGATAGCAGTCTTCTAATATTTGAGGGGCTGCCACAGAGAGGAGGGGGTCAAGCTATTCTCCAAAGCACCCGAAGGCCAGAGTGTCAGAGTTCCAAGTAACACCCCCCAACGAAAGAAAACTCCGAGGCTTGAGTTTCCTCAAAGGTCCACTTTACTAGAGATGTCATATTGGCACATCTGGGAAAACCCGAATCTGAAAGCTTCCGGTTTTCCCCACCCAAAAGGAAGTCCAAGTCCCTGCCCCAACACCCACGTCTCCATCACATCGTCCAATCAAAGCACCATCCCAACTAGAGATGCTTCCCAGGCACACCCCTCCGGGTGCAGGGCAGAGTGACCTTGACTCTCGGAGAAAGGAATGTTATTTTGACTATATCTCCCCACTCACACAATCCCTCCTCCCAGTTTCCCACAGCACTAAATGTGGCAGGCCTGAAGATCCAAGGCCCAAGATGGTTTCCGGGCCTGACACAGACAAGGAATAATGGATGGAAACTGATCAAGGAGAGATTCAACCTAGTCATTCATCTATAACTTTCAATGTTTCTAAACTTCAGACTACAAATGGTCCTTTTGTTTCCATGTTGAGAATCAGACAAGTCCTCCCTCTGTCCAAGGTCAACTTTTGTTATTCATGAAAGGGGTATTCCTTAAATTTATTAGAATGCTTGTCACACAAAGAGTTGAAATAATAGAGTCTCTTCCTCAGTCTAATTAATTTGAAAGGAAACCCCCATCTGTACCAGATTCTATTGTTTCAAAATAATTCTTCCACAAAAGGTTTAAATGCTTCCTTTCTCTGTAACTTTCATGGGGTAATATCTTTTCTTTTTTTAAAAAAAAAATTTAATCTCTATCTTAGTCATCCCTTCCAGCTCATGAGCTCTTTGTACAATTTGGTCTTCTGCACAAGTTTTTTTTGTAAATCTTATTATGACATATTTTGACTCTGAGTAAGGCGGGGGAAAGCCCGTCCTTGACACATTTATATTCATTGCAGCAAGCTACCTGATCTAGGGGGATCTCAGTGGTGAAATTCACATTTTTTTACTACCAGTTCTGTGGGCGGGGCTTAGTGGGTGTGGTGTGGCTTGTGGGCGGGGCTTGTGGGCGTGGCAGGGGAAGGATACTGCAAAATCTCCATTCCCACACCACTCTGGGGCCAGCCAGAGGTGGTATTTGCCAGTTCTCCAAACTACTCAAAATTTCCGCTACCAGTTCTTTGAACTACTCAAAATTTCCGCTACAGGTTCTCCAGAACCTGTCAGAGCCTACTGGATTTCACCCCTGGGTGATCTCCTCTGGATTCCTTTGATCAATAGGAAAAAGCAACAACAGAACACAAGTTCCACCCCTTTTACGCACCCTCTCAACACCCCCACAAAAAGGTGGAGCTTATAACGCAACACCGCTTTTGTCGTTTGTATTTGCCATCTACCACGTCTCATCTCAGCAAAGAACATTTTCAGTTTACTCTTTTTAATTTTCAGTCGTGCTCGCTTCGGCAGCACATATACTAAAATTTTTAATTTTCAGTCGCTGTAGAAAAAATTATAGTGAGCCTTGTCGAAATTGAGATAGCGAAGAATTTAATTATGTCTCCTGGAAAGGTTTCTATGTTTAAAAACATTTTTATGTTCTGTGACAGTCTTTCCGATTATCCTTCCCCCCCCCCACTGCCAGATTATTCCCTTTTTAATTGCTGTTTTATTCTACATCTCTCACGTCACCACAAATGCTCTTGTCAAATAATTTCTCTTCAAATTGGTTTTGCAAAACAGGGAAGAGGTTTTGCCCATTATCTTGTACCTTCCCGCAACTGGTAAATACGATACTTGTGGGAGAAAGATTTTCATTATTTCGCTTCCTCAAATGTCTTTCTGAATTATTGTCTTCAGAATTGAGGTGAAGTCTATTCCAAAACATATTCACTTACCTTCCCTACCGGTTCGTAAATGTGAGCGTGCGCACGCTCGCACGTGCCCCGTCCGCACATGCGCAAAGCCTTCCACGCATGCTCACAGGCTCAAAAACGCGGATAAATGGGACGTGATTACACCCTCAGTAAGCGCTTCCGGTTCGCCCGAATCGAATCGAACCAGCTGAATTACCACCACGGGCATTTTGAAAACAAACAATAAGAAGGATTAAATAGCGGGATCCTTGGCGCTCTCTGACTTGCTTTGCAGACGTTTCATGACCAAACTAGGTAACATCATCAGTGCTAGAAGGGAGGGGGGTTTGAACTCATCTTATATTCCAGTGGCTTGCCCTGTTAGTATTGGTGGAAGTGAGGTTCTTTGGTTGGGCTGTTTTCTGTTAGCTTGTCTGTCAGTTCCTTGATTGGGGTATTGTTGACTTGATTGTTGGTCTGTTGTTAATTTTTGTGTTAATCTGTGCTCATCTGGGTGCTGACCAACAGTCAACAGACCAACAATCGAGAAGTAAACAATACCCCAATCAAGGAACTGCCAAATTGTCCTGTCCTGAAAATAAACCAGGCGGGGTCAAATTCTCAAACTTTTCTTTCGCAAATATGAGGAAAACGAGAGCCTCTTGTTAGCAGCAAAGGAACCAACACACAAGTAGCAACTATAAAAAAATAACAGCAACAACAACAAAAGCCACCTGCCACCTGTGGTTGAGCCTGCTCCAATAGCATGGAAGCATTCCTTAGTCAAGGTTGGGATGGAGTTAACTTAACTCTGTGCTTGGCTGGATTCACTTTGTCTTCTGATTACGTGAACAGTTAATACCACTTTATACATAAAGAGTATTAAGGGGTTGGAGGCTAAAACATATGAAAGTTGCAGGAATTGAGTGTGTCTAGTTTAGTGAAAAGAAGGACCAGGGGAGACAGGATAGCAGTGTTCCAATATCTCAGGGGTTGCCACAAAGAAGAGGGAGTCAAACTATTCTCCAAAGCACCTGAAGGCAGGACAAGAAGCAATGGATGGAAACTAATCAAGGAGAGAAGCAACCTAGAACTAAGGATAAATTTCCTGACAGCGAGAACAATTAACCAGTGTAACGGCTTGCCACCAGAACTACACTGGAGGTTTTTAAGAGACAGGACAGCCATTTGTCCAGAATGGTATACGGTCTCCTGCTTGAGCAGGGGGTTGGACTAGAAGACCTCCAAGGTCCCTTCCAATTCTGTTATTCTATGTTTTATACTCTATGTCCGTGATGGTGAATGTATGGCATGTGTGCCAGAAAAACCAGGCCGTTTTGGGGCCATTTCTGGGTCTATTTTGGGCCAGTTTTGGGGCTGTTTTCCATGCCATTGTCTGGGCCATTTTCAGGTCGTTTTCCGGGCTGTTTTTGGCCAAAAAAACAACCAGAAAATTGTCAAGATAAGAATAACTCTCATCAGAGGCGAAAATAGATCTTTTCCTGGAACTCTGACATTAGAAAAGAAACCGCAGTTTAAAGTTCTAAGTAGAAAATATTTATTTCGGTACAAAAACAATAAATCTCATTAATCACATCTTTGCTATAAAAAAACACGTCTTGCTTCCACAGAAGCTGAAACAGAAAAGGATGGATCAAAGAAAGGAATGTACACATGTGTACTAGGAACATATTAATCACGTGCTCAGGAATAAACCATTATATGAAATAGGGATGCAGCTCCCTGCATATACATATAACAGGCAATATAAAATCACTGCCTGACAAAAATGGCCCAAAATTGGCCTGAAAACAGCCAAAAATGACCAAAAAACAGGCATGCATATGCCGGCCAGCAGGTTTGCAGTGCTCCGTCATGTGCACATGCATGCACATGCAAGCGCGTTCCGGTTTGGGCACTCTGTGTAAAGCCAACGCACCTGGTATGCTTGCAACAAAGAGGCAGGTTTAGGAGTTGGAAGCTGAAGCATCAAATGATGACTTGCATTGACTTGTGAATGGGTCATCCGCATGAATTGTCAGAATCTGCTGGTTTTTATGTGCTGTGTAAAACACAATATCCTTCGGTGGAGTCACATAACGTATGCAGAGGCCAAGTCATCAAATGTGGCCTATGTGACTACAGAATGTCAGGAGACATTCCCTGACAGTGAGAACAATTAGCCAGCGGAACCCCTTGCCACTGGAAGTTGTGGGTGCTGCTCCAACACGGGAGGCTGTAAAGAAGCGATTGGATAACCATTTGTCTGAAATGGTGTAGGGCCGTGATGGCGAACCTATGGCACAGGTGCCACAGGTGGCACGCGGAGCCATATCTGCCGGCACGCGAGCCGTTGCCCTAGCTCAGCTCCAGTGCGCATGTGCGCCCCAGCCAGCTGATTTTCGGCTTGCACGGAAGCTCTGGGGGGGGCATTTTAGGCTTCCAGAGGGCTTCTGGGAGGACAAGGGAGGGCGTTTTTGCCCTCCCCAGGCTCCAGGGAAGCCTCTGGAGCCTGGGGAGGGCGAAAAAAGGGGCCTATCAGGCCCGCCAGAAGTTGGGAAACAGGCCGTTTTTGCCCTCCCCAGGCATTGAATTATGGCTGTGGGCACTCTCGCATGCATGATAGCACGTGCGCACACGTTTTTGGCACCCGAGGAAAACAAGGTTCGCCATCACTGGTGTAGGGTCTCCTGCTTGGGAAGGGGGTTGGACTAGAAGACCTCCAAGGTCCCTTCCAACTCTGTTATTTTGTTATTCTGTGCACTTCTTTGCTCTCTGATGCATACCTTGTTTTTATTGAAGACCTAGCAAGCTCTGGCATCAGAAAACTCACTGTGGCGGTTCACACACAGTCAGTGAAAATTAGCACAACAGCAAATCTGACCCTGGCAGGAACAGAGGACAGGTTGAAACAAGTTATCCCCCGCATCCTGTTACCGAAGGTGGGAATGAGAAAGAGGCCCAGAAAACTTTGAATATTATTTTTATTATGAAATGCGCTGAAATGCGGCGAGTACTAAAATTCCCTGTTATGGCTTCCTTTCTTCAGATCACGGGTACAGTAGTCCTGGATTTACAACTACAATTGAACCCAAAGTGAATGAGCTCACCGTGGTTAAGTGAGTCTTGCCCCGTTTTACAACCTTCTATGCCACCGTTGCTAAGTGAATCACTGCAGTTGTGAAGCTAGCGATACGGTTGTTAAGTGAATCCGGCTTCCCCCATGGACGTTGCCAGTCAGAAGGTCGCAAAAGGGGATCAGGTGACACACACACACACACCCGCGGGGACGCTGCACCCGTCATAAATGTGAGTCGGTTGCTAAGTGTCCGAATTTTGATCGTGGGACCCTGGAGAATGCTGCAACAGTCGTAAAGCGTGAAAAACGGTCGTAAGTCCCTAAACAAATGGTTGTAAGTTGTTCTTGCATTCCCGAGACCTTCCTTACTAGCTTTCAATCCTGCCTGCTGGGGGAAATAGAACACCATTAGTTCCTTTCACCCCAGCCCAACTGATCGCACAACCTTGGTAACATTACATTACAACATAAAGTTTTGTTTGAGTCAATTTTGATTCCTGGTAGTTCAAGGACGTGTTAATATAGGCCGTAATTTTGGCAGCAAGACAAAAATGTTTTGTCGTTTGTTGTTCTTCCCAGGATGTTTGGCTCAACTTCTCTCTCTCTCTCTCTCTCTCTCTCTCTCTCTCTCTCTCTCTCTCTCTCTCTCTCTCTCTCTCTCTCTCTCTCTCTCTCTCTCTCTCTCTCTCTCACCCTCCCTCCCTCCCTCCCTCCCTCCCTCCCTCCCTCCCTCTCCCCTGACAAGCAATGGGGAAGCCAGATTCACTCCACAACTGCAGTGATTCACTTAACAACTGTGGGAACAAAAGGTTGTAAAATGGGTCAAAACTCACTTAACAACTGTCTCGCTTAGCCACAGAAATTTTGGGCTCAATTGTGGTCATAAGTCAAGGACTACCTATAGTGACAGCTAAGGTATAGTTGATTAAAGGATAAATAACTCTTGGTGGTTGAATGAAGAGCGTTAAGAAATTTAACTTAAATCAAATATATATAAAAGACTTATGAAAAACATATAAAAACACATCTTTGTTTAGATCAACATGAATCTGAACCCATATGTTAGAAATAGAAACTTAATTATAGTTATGTACTCAGGTCTGTATAGTTATTAGAAAATGAATGCTTTCATGTCAGACGTTGAAAGACAGGGGTTTCTGGTTTCCCCCCTTCTATTGCGATTGAAGAAGTTAAGTTTAATTATCACCCAATTCCTAGCCTGTACTTGTAAGAACTGATTACAGGTAAAATGCAATGCAATCTTCCAAAACAAAATTAAAAGATATGTATGTGTTTATCTAAGTGACAAGGGTAACATTTCACCGTGCAAGCTGCAATACTCTTCGTCCAAATTGAGCTTAATGGACATAAAGAATTCTTCATATATTTTTTTACCGGAATAATTCCTATCACTCAGTTATAATACAAGTTTGGCAAAGTCATAACTGTATATGAATAACCCTGTAGCTTGCGACTGGGAGCAGAGAAGGTGTATCTGAGGATATATATATATCTGTAGCAATCTCTTGGCGTCCCAGATTTTGCTAATTTATGCTGACATTGTGGTTTTGAAGCCTGGACTGCTTATTTAGGTTTAGACAGTAATATTTGATGACTTCTTAACTACCCGAGATAGTTGAGACTCTGGAAAGAGTGCAGAGAAGAGGAACAAAGATTATTAAGGGTCTGGAAACATACGAAGAAGAACGGTTGCAGGAACTGGGTATGTCTAGTTTAATGAAAAGAAGGACCAGGGGTGACATGATAGCAGTGTTCCAATATCTCAGGGGTTCCCACAAAGAAGAGGGAGTCAAACTATTCTCCAAAGCACCTGAGGGCAGGACAAGAAGCAATGGGTGGAAACCAATCAAGGAGAGAAGCAACCTGGAATTAAGGAGAAATTTCCTGACAGTTAGAACAATTAACCAGTGGAACAACTTGCCTCCAGATGTTCTAAATGCTCCAACACTGGAAGTTTTTAAGAAGAGATTGGACAGTCACTTGTTTGAAATGATATAGGGCAGTGATGGCGAACCATTTTTGGCCAAAAGGGGGGGGGGTGTGCGCGCGCTAGCGCGCACACGTTTGCCCACACCCATGTCCTCCCCTTGTGCATGCGCACAACCCCCGCGCTGCTCCCCCCCACACGCATGCGCACAGGCCTCACAATGGACTCCTGAAGCCTAGCACGGCGAAAAATGCGTGCTGGAGCTGATATAGGGCAACGCCTTGCATGCCCTCCGATTATGGTTTCCTGTGCCACCTGTGGCACGGGTGCGATAGGTTCACCATCACGGATATAGGGTCTCATGCTTGAGCTGGGAGTGGACTAGAAGACCTCCAAGGTCCCATCCAGGTCTATTCTGATTGATTGATTGATTGATTGATGATGTATAATATTTGTCAGAGAGAGAGGGAGGGGGAATAGATAGATGGATAGATAGATAGATAGATAGATAGATAGATAGATAGATAGATAGATAGATAGATAGATTGATTGATTGATTGATTGATTGATTGATTGATTGATTGATTGATTGATTGATTGATTGATTGATTGATTGATTGATTGATTGATGTGTCTGTGTGTGTTAAGGGAGAGAGAGATTCATTTAGCAGAAATACATGAAAATGCATTATAACGAAACCTCCCAACAGCAAAATAAAACAATGGATGATTCTTTTCCCTTTTCCCATGAGGATCCTTTATTTTTTTCATCTGCCTTTGAAAAAGAAATTATTCAGCCTCTTTGGATTTGAAAGACATAGCTAACAAAACAGAAATAACTCCTAATAACAAAACTAGAGCAACAGTGCATAAACATGACAGGTTAAGTGGAAAACATTTTGGCGGTGACATTCATATCAAAATGCCAGCCCCTCTTTTTAAAAAAATAAAATAAAATAAAAATAAAAATAAAGTATCGCTGAAAACAAAAATGAAACATTTATTCTTGCCTGGTAGTTCCACGTACCTGTAAAAACGCACACATATGTGAGCTGATAAACTAGTGAACATGCTGGTTTATTTCAGTCATGAAATATCAACAACCAGTTATAACGGAATAACAGAGTTGGAAGGGTCCTTGGAGGTCTTCTAGTCCAACCCCCTGCTCAAGCAGGAGCCAGTGGTGGGATTCAAAAAAAATGACTACCTGTTTTGTGGGCGTGGCTTGGTGGGCGTGGCTTGGTGGGCGTGGCAGGGGAAGGTTACTGCAAAATCCCCATTTCCTCCCGATCAGCTGGGACTCGGGAGGCAGAGAATAGATGGGGGCGGGGCCAGTCAGAGGTGGTATTTACCGGTTCTCCGAACTACTCAAAATTCCCACTACCGGTTCTCCAGAACTGGTTAAAACCTACTGAATCCCACCTCTGGCAGGAGCCCCTATACCAGTGATGGCGAACCTTTTTTTCCTCGGGTGCCAAAATAGTGCGCGTACGTGCTATTGCACACGCGTGCGTGCCCACACCCATAATTCAAAGCCCCCCACTTGCCTCACCCCCCTGTGCATGCGTGCGTGACCCCCCCACTCCCCCGTTTCCCGACTTCCAGTGGGCCCAGTAGGCCCATTTTTTGCCCTCTCCAGGCTCCAGAGGCTTTCTTAGAGCTTGGGGAGGGCAAAAATGCTCCCCCTGCCACCCCGGAGGCCCTCTGGAGGCCAAAATCACCCTCCCAGAGCCTCCACACGAGCCAAAAATCAGCTGGCGTGCACGCCCATGCGCGCTGGAGCTGAGCTAGGGCAACGGCTCGCGTGCCGGCAGATATGGCTCCGCGTGCCACCTGTGGCACCCGTGCCATAGGTTTGCCATCACTGCCCTATACCATTCCAGACAAATGGCTTATCAACGTCTTGCCATCATTGAAGGAAAGATTTGAAGAGCAGCAGAGATGTTGGCCTAATGGCTACCAACAGGATAAGATTATGGCTGGCTACACCTAACATGTGTTCTTTAAACATGGATCAGGGGAGAACTTTTCACAATCCATGTGCTGATGACACATTGGGATGAATCTGGGGGACCATCTCTCACTGGTCACATCTACCTGACCCACTAGAGCAGGGAGGTGAGAAATATTCTGGGTCCAGTCCCCTAAGGGGGTACATCAGATGGGACCCAGAAGAAGGGCCTTCTCTGTGGTGGCTCCCTCCCTTTGGAATATCACCCTTTCAAAAATTAGATTGCCCCCCCCACTTTGACACTCTTTTGTAAGGCCCTGAAGACTTGGTTTTGTCTGGGCAACACGGAGTGGGATGGCTCATTTGACTGTGTGTTGTCACAAGTGGGGGGGATGGGGAGTTGTTATTTTGTATTTTGTTATTTTCTATATTGTGTTTTTATTGCTTGTAAGCTGCCTAGAGCAGTGATGCCGAAACATTTTTTGCTCGGGTGCCAAAAGGGTACGCGCGGGCACGATAGCGTGTGTACACGTGCCAACACCCATACTGCAATGCCCTCCCCCCCGCACATGTGCGCACAACCCCCCCCCCCCGTGCTGCCCCCCATACACATTCACACAGGGATCACTGAAGCCTCCAGAGCCTGTGGATGGCGAAAAATGGATTCCAGCTGATTTTCTGCCTTCCGGAAGGAGGGCAGGAGGTCGTTTTTGCCTTCCCCAGGCTTCAGGAAAGCCTCCTGAAGCCTGGGGAGGGTGAAAAACGGCCCAACGGTCCAACCAGCAGTTTATTTCCGAACTTCCAGTAGGCCTGTTGGGTCCGTTTTTCATCATCCACAGGCTCCGGAGGCTTTCCTGAAGCCTTGGGAGGGCGCAAAACGGCCCAACTGGAAGTTCATTTCTGAACTTCCGGTAGGCCTGTTGGGTACATTTTTCGCCATCCATAGGCTCCGGAAGGCTTAACAGCCCAACCTCCCCCCTGCCTTCCGGAAGGCCAAAAATCAGCTGGCCAGAGCACACATGTGCGCTGGAGCTAAAAAAGGGCAACGCCTCGTGTGCCCTCAGATATGGCTCTGCATGCCACCTGTGGCACGCATGCCATAGGTTCGCCATCACGGGCCTAGAGTCACTGTGAATGAGGCGATGGCCATATAAATTTCCCAAATAAATAAAATAAAACATAAAACAAAAGCTGCCAAACAGGCAGCTCTTATGGAAAGTATTGTCAGGAACAAAGAATCGGATCTTACATCAAGATTTACTGCTCAAGCTCGTATACAAGAATCTAGTCAACTAAAGTTCAGTGCTCAATTGGTGCCAGATAAGCATCAACAGAATTCAAGAAGCGTTGAACTTGGACCATTTGTGGCGATGTATTGATTCTAGGCTGATGGCTCACTTGACTCTGCCCACTCTTCTCCTATAAACATACACCGGCCGCAGAAGCAATTTATATCGCTATCCTGAACAGCCACATTTTCTGGAAGTCTCTCTCAGAGACTTGAGGGAATCTCTTCCACAACCTTTCAAGAAACTTTATATTCGAAAGCAATTTCAGAGCTGATGAGCATGTTTAATTTCTCCACTTGAACACGGAATCGGTGCTGCCACCAAATTTAATAACAGGAAATCGTTTCAGAAAAAGTTTGCCCTTAAATTAAATAAAGGTCACACGACTTGGGACCTCTAAAGTCTCATGCTCAGTCTCATTATCCCGCCAGGAAAGGGCCAGAATACCATCTGTTCATTTTCAGGAAAAATCCTTGCTCTGCTCTTCAGACAGTTTAATTAAGGCAGCCTTATGCGGAGATGTTGCCTGTGGCGAAAGACAATAAAATCCATACAATTCGATGTAGTTGTGACAAGTGATGTGCAAACAAGGGACCTCTGTTGAGCCAGCTCTCTAGAATATTTTGACTGAACAGTTGTGATGCCTTCAAACCAGGAAGGATGGATGGGAGCTGAAAGACAACCCAGCTACAGAACATTGTGCTGGAAAATGCTTTCTAGCCATTAGTTAGAAAGTCCTGTGTTTGGCCAGTTTCCATAGAATGAAATCAACAGATTAGGATATCAGACTTGTTGCTTTCTACCTTCTGCCTAGTACAACTTCAAGGAGACTTCATTACAGTATCACTTAGTACAGTAGTGGGTTCTAAATGCTTTTGTTACCGGTTCGTGCGCGTACTCGTGCATGCACGCGACCCTTCTGCGCATGCGCAGAAGCATCCCGGGCGGGTCGGCGGAGCCTCCCACCACCGCTACTACCGGTTCACAGAACCAGGCCGAACCGGGAGCAACCCACCGCTGACTTAGTAGGACTAACAGTATGGAAGACCACAGGTCCTGCAATAGTTCTAACTATCTATACAAGAGAATATTTGTAGCTCAGGGTTGAATTGAGCTATTGAATCCTTGGTGCTCTCTGAGCTTGGTGGTTTTCTTGCAGACATTTCATTACCCAGACCAAGTAACATCAGTGCACTGATGCTGTTACCTAGTTTGGTAATGAAACTTCTGCAAGAAAATAACCAAGCTCAGAGAGCACATCTAACTATCACTCAAGGTCTTATTTACCCAAGTGATCTGGAACAAATGGATAGCTAATTTTTAAAATGTATGTATGTCTGTGTATACTGTCTTGAAGGAACTACGTTAAAAAACTAGATACACTAGAAATAGAGTCCCTCTGTGAGGGAAATGGGTGGTTAAAAAGATAGGGGGGAGAGAGAGAGAGAGAGAGAGAGAGAGAGAGAGAGAGAGAGAGAGAGAGAGAGAGAGAGAGAGAGAGAGAGAGAGAGAGTGGGGGGAGAGGGAGAGGAGAGAGACAGATTGGATGGATGGATGGATGGATGGATGGATGGATGGATGGATGGATGGATGGATGGATGGATGGATGATAGAAAGACTTATAGATTAAGGTGATGGATGGATGGATGGACGGACGGACGGACAGACAGACAGGAGATAGAGATGATTGATAGATAGATAGATAGATAGATAGATAGATAGATAGATAGATAGATAGATAGATAGATAGATAGATAGATAGATAGATGAGAGAGAAAGAGGAGATAAATAGGAGAGGGAGAGGGGGAGGGGGAGGGGGAGGGGGGGAGGGAGAGATAGGATGGGTGGATGGATGGATGGATGGATGGATGGATGATAGAAAGACTTATAGATTAAGGTGATGGATGGATGGATGGATGGATGGATGGATGGATGGATGGATGGATGGATGGATGGATGGACGGACGGACGGACGGACAGACAGGAGATAGAGATAGATAGATAGATAGATAGATAGATAGATAGATAGATAGATAGATAGATAGATAGATAGATAGATAGATAGATAGATAGATAGATAGATAGATAGATAGATGAGAGAGAGGGGGGAGAGAGAGAGAGAGAGAGAGAGGGAGGAGATAAATAGATGAGAGAGAGGGAGGGAGGGAGGGAGGGAGGGAGGGAGGGAGGGAGGGAGAGAAGTAGCAAGATTAAAGATAGATGTAGATAGAGAGATGGAACACATTACCTGACTCAGTAGTTTCTTCCTCAAACCCCAAAAACTTCAACCTCAGATTATCTACCATCGACCTCACCCCATTCCTAAGAGGTCAGTAAGGGGCGTGCATAAGCGCACAATCGTGCCTACCGTTCCTGTCCTAATGTACCCATATATTCATACCTCTTTTACTCTTATTCATGCTTGTACTATTACATATATATTCAATCATGTTTTACTGTTTATACTTTGCTTATAATCATATATGCTTGACAAATAAACAAATACAAATACAGAAAGGTATCGGTAAAAGACTGGGATTTTTCCATACTCACTGTCATAAATAAATTATAGGACTAACTTAACTCAAAAGCTGGTTTCCTGTTTCTCTGTACAAAACTTTTCCTGTTCACTAAATTGATGAACACTATGAAATGCAAACAATACTTCAAAGCAGCCTTGTACCACCAGAAAGCTGGAGGATTTGTTACACCATTGCATCCTAAAATGAAAAGAAATAAGTGCATATAGCAGTAAAAGAAGTCACAGCTATTTGTTATGGACAGTGTAGCTCTTCCTTCTAGGCTGACACCGAGCCTCGGAGATTTAAATTGGATTCTGCTTTTACAAAGGTGAACATAAAAAAGATTTAGTTAATGTTTGGGTATGTGTGCGCTTTATCGTTTCGGTGGATAATCTACATTTAGGAATTTACATTTACATTTAATCTACACGATTAAAAATGTTTCCAGTAAACCTTTTATGTATCAAACCTGATATGCCACCCAGTTCGCCAAAGGTGGCTTACAAGCATTGAATAAAATGCAGTATAGAACATTAAAACTATAAATAAAGGTCTTAAAATGCAATTTTTAAAAAAGTAAGTAGGATGGAGAGGAAAGGAGTAAGGTGCAGCCAAGGAAGCGGTTGGGTATTCTCTACTCCATGAGCCACCTCCAGCCTGCCGCACCCTCATTGGGGAAGAGTGTAGAATAATAGGGTTGGAAGGGACCTTGGAGGTCTTCTAGACCAACCCCCCAACAAATGTTGCCAGCGGAAGGGTATGAAAGATACTATAAATTAATGCTGCTATAAATGAAAAATATGATGGTTTGATTGCGACATTTTGGATAAATGCTACATAAATGTATGAAATCGAGATGATCTATCTTGGCCAGTCAGAATAACAGAATAACAGAGTTGGAAGGGACCTTGGAGGTCTTCTAGTCCAACCTCTTGCTCTAGTAGGAGACCTTATGCCATTCCAGACAAATGGCTGTCCAGTCTCTTCTTAAAGGCCTCCAGTGTTGGAGTACCAACAACTTCCGAAGTCGAGCTCTTCCACTGGTGGATTGTTCTCACCGTCAGGAAATTTCCCCTCAGTTCTAGGTTGCTTCTCTCCTTGCTTAGTTTCCACCCATTGCTTCTTGTCCTGCCATCAGGTGCTTTGGAGAATAGTTTGACTCCCTCTTCTTTGTGGCAGCCCCTCAAATGTTGGAAGACTGCTATCATGAAGACTGCTAGACTAGACATACCCAATGCAACCGTTCTTCCTATGTTTTAGCCTCCACTCCCCTAACAATCTTTACTGCTCTTCTCTGCACTCTTTCCAGAGTCTCAACATCTTTTTTTCATCATGGCAACCAAACCTGGATTCAGTATTCTAAGTGTGGCCTTACTAAGGCTTTATATAATGGTAATAACCAGCGGTGAAATCTACTTACCTTCTCTACCGCTTCGGAAACGCGCAATTTGTGCAAAGGCGCAGAGGGTTAAAAAAAGAAAATGCCGATGTCCGGGCAGGTGGGCGGAGCCTCACACTGCCACTGCTACCGGTTCTCTGAACCACCGGCGCCCGCCACTACCGGTACGCCTGAACCGGGTCAAACCAGTAGCATTTCACCCCTGGGTACTAACACTTCATGTGATCTTGATTCTATTCCTCTGTTAATGCAGTCTAGGATCGCATTGGCTCTTTTTGCTGACGCTGCACACTGCTGGCTCATATTTAAGTGATTGTCCACTAGAACTCCAAGATCCTTCTCATTCACCTTCACCTTCAGTTGCATATTTGTAGATACTGTGGATAAACAAACAAGCAATCATCCAGATAGATAGATAATGTATTAAGCTAGGGAAAACCTGGTGATAACAGCCTTTGACTGTAGTAATTAGAGATTTTTTAAAAAACAAAAACCATCTAATTTATTTTTGGTACTGTGGAAATTTATCTCTGCCAAATGTTATTAAATGTGAAAATGATTTGAGTATGAAATAACCTTTTTCCATATATACTGTTGCTTATCCACCTCCTTTCTTTGTAATTCGTAGAAATGGAGTTAAAGATGTCAGTAAGAATGATGACAAATTAATCATATTTGAGTTCTCATTACTTTTTTCTTTTGCTCTTCTCTTTCTTTCTTTCTTTCTTTCTTTCTTTCTTTCTTTCTTTCTTTCTTTCTTTCTTTCTTTCTTTCTTTCTTTCTTTCTTTCTTTCTTTCTAGGATTCTTTTCACCATGGAAAACTCCAAAGCCTGTAAGTTTTTTATTTTTTTCAAATTGTTGTTCTTAGAATGCATGGGAATAAGACTCATGGTTGAGAAGGAAATAATGTGTCTAGAAAACAATAACCTGCATTGCAAGATTTTTAGGGTACCCTACTGCCAAATATAGGAATATAAATCTGATATGACCGTAAAAGGTGTTTAATCATATACTTATTGACTGGAAAGCAAATTTTTCTTACTGGATTTCCTGATACTGATCTATGAAGCACATAGAAGTCATTTGCTTCCTTCTGTCCATGTGGAGATGGCTATTTGGCAAATGTACACTTAAAAACCAATTAAAAGATGAAATGGAGAGAGAGAGAGAGAGAGAGAGAGAGAGAGAGACAGACAGACAGACAGACAGACAGACAGACAGACAGAGAGAAATGAGACACAGAGAGAGGGGGGAGAGAGAGGGAGGGACGGAGGGACGGAGAAAGATATGATTGATTGATTGATTGATTGATTGAGAGAGAGAGAGAGAGAGAGAGAGAGAGAGAGAGAGAGAGAGAGAGAGAGAGAGAGAGAGAGAGAGAGAAAGAGAGAGACAGAGACAGAGACAGAGACAGAGACAGAGATGAAAGAGAGACAGAGAGGCAGGGAGAGAGATAAATAGATAAATGATGATTGATTTAGAGAGAGATAGAGAGAAATAATAGAGGGATAGAGAGAGAGAGGTAAGTAGATAGATAGTGGATAGATATGAGTGGGTGTAGGTGTGGGTGAGGAAGAGGGAGAGAGGGAGGGAAAGTTTAAAAGAGGTTTTAAATCATTTAAGGTAGACAGTGATGGCGAACCTATGGCACGTGTGCCACAGGTGGCACGCGGAGCCATATCTGCCGGCACGCGAGCCGTTGCCCTAGCTCAGCTCCAGCGCGGATGTGTGCGCCGGACAGCTAATTTTTCACTCAGGTGGAGGCTCTGGGAGGGCATTTTAGACTTCTGGAGGGCTTCTGGGGGGCGTTTTTACCCTCCCCAGGCTCCAGGGAAGCATCTGGAGCCTGGGGAGGGTGAAAAATGGGCCTACCGGGCCCACCAGAAGTCGGGAAATGGGCCATTTCCGGCCTCCGGAGGACCTCTGCGGGGGTGGGGGAGGCAGTTTTCACCCTCCCCAGGCATTGAATTACGGATGTGGGCACTCGCACGTGCGTGATACACACGTGCACGCGCTTTCGGCACCCGAGGGAAAAAAGGTTCGCCATCACTGAAGGTAGAGATAACAATTCTCCAAAATGGAACCAGTGGATTGACCTTGGAGATTTGAATTCTGGTCGTACCTTGGTATGAAGACAGTTTGGTGACTTTCACCCAATCTTTGGGCAAAGCAGGAGCAAACCATTTCCCCAAAATGTTCTTAAAAACTGCAGGGACGTTCCAGGCGAGAGACCTCACTTGAAGGCACCAAATAATTGAAAGATTGTCTATTGCTCTTAACCCTCAACTCATAGGCTACAAGAAGTGGAATCACGCTCTAAACTTTCTTCCAAGAAGACTTTGGATTTATTTACAAGAACGAGCTGGATGAAACAACCGGCATCCGAAATCCCAAATTTAATTTCAGCCAGGTTCTCTACCTTGCTCCATTTCTTAGGATATGATAGATCTCTACTGGGACTCCAAGAAAAACATTAAAAATTGTGTTTTCTGCATATGTTATACTTCTGACAGTATTGTTAATTATTTACAAATGGCTGAGATGGCAGTACTGTACATAAGACCAGGGGCGGGTTGCTCACTTACCTTGCTGCCGGAGCCATGCGTGCGCATCTCCATGCTTCCGGGGGAGTCGCGCTCGCTACACGTGTGCCCCCCCCCTCATGCGATTTTGCTTCTGCACATGCGCGGAAGCAAAATCGCACCGAAATCTCGCGAGGGGACGCGCGCGAGAGATTTCGGCACGATTTTGCTTCTGCGCATGTGCGGAGGCAAAATCTCACCGAAATCTCGTGCACGCGCGTGTCCCCTCATGAGATTTTGGCACGATTTTGCTTCCGCGCATGCACAGAAGCAAAATCGCCCAAAAATCACGGGAAAAAAATGGCGACCTGCCAGTTGGACCTGCAGAGAGGGCTCCAGAGCGGTTGCGAAATCCGCCGCTCCCTACCAGAGCTGCGTACCGGGGAGCTCCAGTAGGAACCCACCTCTGCATAAGACCTGGCATTGAGTAGATGTCTTCAAAATTATGTTGCCGAACAACAAGAGGGTGTAGCCTGATTGAGAAAGAAAAAGTGATAGAGTTTGTCTGCAAGTTCTCACGGCCTCGTTTTCTTTTATTCATTGTAGATGATGGAAAAATGGGATACTCAAGGCAGTCCACAGACAAGTTTATCTGCTCCAGCTGGGCCACAGAATATTCCCTTCCCGCCAGCCCTTCACAGAAGCTCTTTTCCCGACTCAACAGAGGCCTTTGACCCGAGAAAGCCTGACCCATACGAGCTGTATGAGAAGTCACGAGCTATTTATGAAAGTAGGCGTAAGTGGAAGCCATGGTCCACCTCTGCAGAACCCTTGGCTAAATGTCTTTGGAGATTCTTAATCATGCAGGTCATGGTTGTCCCAAATGGGGCTTTTTCAAAAGGTGACCTGGACTTGAAGACGTTTCGCTTCTCATCCAAGGAGCTTCTTCTTTTTCAGACTCTTATCACAACTGAAGAAGCTTCTTGGATGAGAAGCGAAACGTCTTCAAGAAGAAGCAAAGTCTAGTTGCCTCTTGAAAAAGCATCTTTGGGACATTCAAATTGGCCCAATGGAATTGAATGTTTGTAACTAATTGTAAACCAGCTAACATTTTTATTTGTTATGGAGACCAGGGGGAGAAAAAGAAAAGCTTCGTGCATTTGTCTTAAATTTGCTGAAGGCACCCCTGATGATTAATTTCGGTAGGAACAGATGGGGAACGATACTGTTAGAAATTCTGTATACAGCCCCACAGTCCACATGTGCTTTTCTGCTCAACTGCCAGAAGGAAGCA
The DNA here is from genome assembly GCA_023053685.1 of Diadophis punctatus similis. Lineage (NCBI taxonomy): Eukaryota > Metazoa > Chordata > Lepidosauria > Squamata > Dipsadidae > Diadophis > Diadophis punctatus. Next base: position 82,228,373 of record JALIGW010000004.1, on the reverse strand, counting down.
GGAAACTTTATATACAGAGAAAAGACATAGCGCATACCACAAAGGCAACTACAAACTTATAAACACTGCCATCTGCTGGTTGGCTGTAGTTGTTGCACCAAATACGTGAACACTGTATTCCAACAGATACAACAGTCTCGTCTGCATTTGCATTTGTGTAAATTGGCGCTTTGTGGAGAAATGCTTGCTTTGAGTCCCCCCTTCAGCAGTTCAATCAAAATCAGTCTTCATTATGGTCACAGACCATCATAGACCACTGAATGTTGGGATGGTTTCACAATGCAGTTTGCCTGCTTTGCTTGATGTATACAGTATGTTTTTGTATTTTTTTTTGCAATGTTCAGTTGAAAATGATGCCAATGCTTTTGATTAAGATTGTGAAATGTGTTTCTAACTAGTCTGTTATATATACAGGTTCCTAGAGGTTTTATATATATATATATTGGAGGCTAAACCATATGACAAATGGTTGTAGGAACTGGGAGCATCTAGTCCCGTGATGGCAAACCTATGGCACGCGTGCCACAAGTGGCACACAGAGCCCTCTCTGTTGGCACGTATGCCGTTGGCAGCTGCTCTTCTAGTTTCCAGCCATTTTCAGGCCTTTTTCAGGCAGTTTTTTGGGCAGTTTTCAGGCCGTTTTGGGGCCGTTTTCAGGCCAGGTTTTTTGGGCTGTTTTCAGGCCAAAAAACAGGAATGCGTGCACCAGCCAGCTGGTCTTTGCAGGCGCTGGAGTGCTGGAAAATGGCCTGAAAATGGCCAAAAACCAGGCCGTTTCCGGGCCTTTTTTGGGCCGTTTTCCAAGTTGTTTTCACGCCATTTGGGGGGCAGTTTTCAGCCCAAAAAATGCCTCCCAAAAACGACCCCCAAAACATCCAAAAAACAGGCATGCGCCCACCGGCCAGCTGGTCTTCGGGTTTCCGATGCTATGGCACACGCACATGCACGTACATGTACGCACGTTCCGGTTTGGGCACTCGGTGCCGAAAAGGTTCATCATCTCTGATCTAGTCAAATGAAGAGAAGGACTAGGGGTGACGTTATAGCAGTCTTCCAATATAGGTAGCCCTCAACTTACGACCACAATTGAGCCCAACATTTCCATTGATAACCGAGACAGCTGTTACATGAATTTCGTCCCATTTTACGGCTTTGCTTGGTACCGTTGTTAAGTTAGTAACATGGTTGTTAAGTGAATCCAGCTTCCCCATTGACTTTGCTTGTCAGAAGGTCGCAAAAGGGGATCACGTGGTCCCAGGGACTCCACAAACCGCCCTAAATATTTTGACCGTGGGGAGGCTGCAACGGTCGTAAGTGTGAAAACGGTCACAAGTCACTTTTTTCAGTGCCTTTGTAACTTTGAACGGTCACTCAATGAATGGTTGGAAGTTGAGGAGTATCTGCAGTTGAGGGGCTGTCACAGAGAGGAGGGGGTCAACCTATTCTCCGAAGCACCTGAGGGCAGGACATGAAGTAATGGATGAAAACAATTGGAATAAGTTAGCGGAAGACACATATGTTCCTATAAATTGGCCAACAGTAATCTCCCCACAGGTAGCAACAACTGAGTAACTATTTGTTCAGCACTAGACAACCTGTGCCCCAGCGGGTCATCATTTCAGAGTTATTTCCTTACCTAAATTGAGAAACCGGTGACCACTGGTGACCACCGATGGTTAGAAAAGCGGTGGAAATAGCTTCTCAACTGACTTTCCTCGCGGATAGCTGTCCGCAAACGTTGGAAACGATGATCGCATGACCGGGGCTGACTGGCGATACAACAGCCCTGAAGCAGCCCCAACTTTGCCAAATTTTAATCCCACACGGGTGGCGAGTGGGTTTTGGACCTGTTCTGTAAATTACCGTACTTTTCAGACTATAAGATGCACTTTTTTGTCTTCCAAAAGGCCGTTTTGGGCCCATTTTGGGGGCTTTTTTCAGCTGGTTTTTGAGGCTTTTTTGGCCCGTTTTCGAGGCTTTTTCGGCCCATTTTCAAGGCTTTCTTGGCCCATTTTAAAGGCTTTTTCAGCCCATTTTCAAGGCTTTTTCCGGCCCATTTTCAAGGCTTTTTTGACACATTTTCAAGGCTTTTTTCAGCCCATTTTCAAGGCTTTTTCGGCCCATTTTCAAGGCTTTTTTCGGCCCATTTTCAAGGCTTTTTCCCGCCCATTTTCAAGGCTTTTCCCAGCCCATTTTCAAGGCTTTTTTCAGCCCATTTTCAAGGCTTTTTCCCGCCCATTTTCAAGGCTTTTCCCAGCCCATTTTCAAGGCTTTTCCCAGCCCATTTTCAAGGCTTTTTTCAGCCCATTTTCAAGGCTTTTTTCAGCCCATTTTCAAGGCTTTTTCAGCCCATTTTCAAGGCTTTTTCCGGCCCATTTTCAAGGCTTTTCCCAGCCCATTTTCAAGGCTTTTTCTGGCCCATTTTCAAGGCTTTTTTCAGCCCATTTTAAGACTTTTTTCGGCCCATTTTCAAGGCTTTTTCGACCCATTTTCAAGGCTTTTTCAGCCCATTTTCAAGGCTTTTTCCGGCCCATTTTCAAGGCTTTTTCCGGCCCATTTTCAAGGCTTTTCCCGGCCCATTTTCAAGGCTTTTTTGACCCATTTTCAAGCCTTTCTTGGCCCATTTTTAAGGCTTTTTTTGGCCTGTTTTCAAGGCTTTTTTTGGCCCATTTTTTCAAAAAGGGCTGAAAAAAGGGCCAAAATGGGGCACGCGGAGGCCAAAAACTTCTTTGTTGTTGTTTTCCTCTTCTAAATTTAGGTGTGCCTTATAGTCCGAAAAATATGGTAACCCATCTGTGGCAGGTTGATTCACAACGTATCGCTCTGGGATGTACTGTTTTGCCCAATGGAGGGTTACAACCAGGGCTGTCAAACTCGAGGCCCGTGGGCTGGATGCGTCACACGCTGGCCACACCCACACCCGATTTAGCAAAGGGGGGAAAGTCACGATACATCATGTGACAACACTGTGATGACGATGCGAGTTTGACACCCCTGGTACAAACCTCAACATCAAACATCAAACAGAGTTTTAGCAGACATTTAATTGATGGAATGTACGATCACGGCAACTTAGCCAACTTCCATCTGGAATCTGTGTGTCGCTCCAGGATCACGTTGTGATCTCATGCCTTCCTCTGCGTTTAATATTTGAGTCATTTTACTCCTCTACAACGTTTTTACAACGATGTTTTCTCTTTTCTGAGCTTCTGGGTGATCCGGTCAGCTATTTGCAGGGATTCAAATCTTTGCGCGCCTCCTGGCTCTTATGCTTCCATCTCCTTAGAAGTTATTTCAAGGAGAAAAGTATATTGGCGGCTTTTCAACCAGTGGGATAGATGAAAGAGTGACACACACACACACACACACACACACACACAGAGAGAGAGAGAGAGAGAGAGAGAGAGACAGACAGACAGACAGACAGACAGACAGACAGACAGACAGACAGACAGACAGACAGACAGACAGAGACAGAAATTAAACCAGATAAATGGACACAACATATACAATATTGTAATGAAGGGAGGGGGTACAAAATGTTGTCTTATCCTGTTTTGTGAGGGAATTTCTTTTCCTATTCAAAGTTCAGAGTAGGAATTTCTCCTCCTTGTTTTCTGTATTTTGAGACCGACAGGAGCAAAAACAATGACTGCAGTCCTTTTGAGTAAGTGGGGATTAGAAAAGGTGACCTAGAAGCGTCCGATTGATTGATTTTGACTTCTAAGTATAGACTTCCCTAATGAGGCAGACTAAGGTACTTGCTTGTGAAGTGGGATGTGTTCTTTGTAACAGTGGGGATGTTGTGGCTGGTGTCATTTGCACAGAACAGAACAGAACAGAACAGAACAGAATAGAATAACAGAGTTGGAAGGGATCTTGGAGGTCTTCTAGTCCAACCCTCTGCTCATTTCACCAGAACCTTCTAATCTAACCCAGAAATCATGCATGAAGCATAAAGTTGTCAGAAACCCTTCACATTCTAACACATTCTCCTGTTAATATCCCTACACAGAGTATAAGATATACTGTATAAACGCAGATGATAATCTAATAATTAATTGATTGTATATGCAATCAAACAGAAAAGTGCATGTATAATACCCCTTTTAGAGGAAAATTTCAGATAAAGGAGAATAAGATAGCAAAAGCTTTATCAGTTTATTCTATTTATTCTATTTCAATAGATGTAGAGCACATATTTATTTTTCAAAGGGGATGGTTACCAACTTACATGGCTGCAATAATAAAATACAAACAGTAGTTAAAGTTTGCAATATCCAAGGCCTAGTTCAAACACACCAACTATCCATATAGAAGAGAAGAGAATTTTCCAAATACGCAAACATTCCATTCTGTTTTTTCCAAAACACAGAATAGTATGTCTCCACATATGAAAACACGTTTGGCTGAATGTGTGGCCAGAGGCACATTGTGAAAACCACAATGATGTTGTGATTGCACAAATGGTGCAATTATGCAAAGGACATCTGACTCAAGTACGTACAGTAAGTGGCATCCTTTTGAGTCTAATGTCATCGCACCTGTATCAACAAGTCCATCAATTGGAAATAAGGAGAAATTTCCTGACAGTGAGAACAATCAACCAATGGAACAGAAGTTGCCTTCAGAAGTTGTGGGAGCTTCATCACTGGAGGCTTTCCAGAAGAGACTGGACTGCCATCTGTCTAAAATGGTGTAGGGTTTCCTACTTGGGGGGGAGGGTTGGACTAGATGACCTACAAGGTCCCTTCCAACTCTGTTAATCTGTATCTGAACTGGATATGGAGGTCTCTGATATAAAACTTGCTTCTCGAATGGGACAATAATTTTGTATATTATTTGTTTGGCCTTTCAAACATAATAGAACAGTGATAGAATGACACACCAGTTGCCTGGATTCCTCTGTGCAATCAATACGTGTAAATATTTTGGCCAATTTGGAAACCCGTCAATCAATACGGTCCAGGAACAATTCTGGAAATAAATTGCCCACAGCTGTTCTGGCTTTCTTTAAGCTGAGAAGCGTATTTTCTAGTCTTCAAGGGAAGCCCAGAGAGAGTCATGTCTACAAGGCAGATATCTGATCATTGTAAATAACACAAATCTCTGAAAAAATATTCAACCCTTTCCTAACTGGAAACGTGCCAAATAGCTTAGAAGGGCCTTTGAGGGAATCTGTTGAATAAAATGCTAGATTGCAGACTTTTCCCCCCCCTCTTCCACAATTCCAGGGAGATTCTATTCCTGTGGTTTATTTTGCCTTTTATTAAAGTTTTCTATGGAGACCCATTATTACTTCAATACCAAGTTGTACAAGAACATCTAAATAGCATTCTGCTTTGTGGGGTTCTTGGTGCTCTCTGAGCTTGGTGGTTTTCTTGCAGACGTTTCGTTACCAGACTAGGTAACATCATCAGTGCTAGAAGAGAGTGGGGTTTGGAAGGAGGAGGAGGAGGAGGAGGAGGAGGAGGAGGAGGAGGAGGAGGAGGAGGAGGAGGAGGAGGAGGAGGAGGAGGAGGAGGAGGAGGAGGAGGAGGAGGACTGTGGGGTCCTTGGTGCTCTCTGAGCTTGGTGGTTTTCTTGCAGACGTTTCGTTACCAGACTAGGTAACATCATCAGTGCACAATGACGTTCCCTAGTTGGGTAATGAAACATCTGCAAGAAAACCACCAAGCCCAGAGAGCACCAAGGACCCTACGGTTCAACCCTGAGCAACAAATATTCTCTTCTATCCGTGGCATTCTGCTGGTTGCCACAGATTGCCCCTGCTCTCTAGAAGACGAAATAATCTTGTAAGAAAAACATATGCATTCTGGGGAAACTCTAATTTTGAATATTCAAAATTCACTAGATGCCATTCTTTCTTTCTGTCCAATTTACATCAAAAATGAAGAGGTTTCTTTGAGATTCAGGAGCAAAGTAGGACCATAAAACTTAACACGTACATGAGTTTGTAGGGGGTCCGTGGTGCTCTCTGAGCTTGGTGGTTTCCTTGCAATCATTTCATTGCCAAACTATATAACCAGTGGCGGGTTGCACGCGCATCTCCACGTTTTGGGGCGCTCGCTATGCGCGCGCGCCCCCTCGGCCAATTTTGCTTCTGCGCATGCACGGAAGCAAAATCTTGCTGAAATCTCGCTCACGCACGCGTCCCCTCACAACATTTCGGCGCAATTTTGCTTCCGAGCATGCGCAGAAGCAAAATCGCCCAAAAATTTACATAAAAAGATGGCAACACGCACGACAGACCAGCGGTGAGGGCTCCAGAGCGGTCGCACGCAAATTGTGCAATCAGCCGCTCCCTACGGGAGCTACGTACCGGTCAGCTCCAGCAGGAACCCACCTCTGTACATAACAACAATGATGATGTTACTTAGTTTTGTAATGAAACTTCTGAATAACTATTCCAAACTTGTGCACTTCTAAAAGTGTAAAACAAAGGACAATGCATTTTTTTTCAAATCATGTGGAGGCTTTCCTCTAAATATTGCTTAACATAGCATAATATTGCTTAATGTAGCATGATTGTTGTGTCTCATTTTCTACCGATATATTCTATACACCTATATAACCATGTATTCACCAAACACATATTTTTTATATTTTGATCTCCCTCTCTCTCTCTCCCTCTCTCTCTCTCCCTCTCTCTCTCTTTCTCTCTCTCTCTCTCTCTCTGTCTTCCTCTTCCTCTCTCTTTCTTTCTCTCTCTCTTTCTTTCTTTCTTTCTTTCTCTGTCTTTCTCTCTCTCTCTCTTTCTCTCTGATATGATGTAAGAGGCTTACCTCTTAGGAATACAAATTATCTCGCTAACATCAGATAGAAGTGAGGGTAGTGGAAAGCTTTAAGTCAAAATATTTTCCCAGTTATTCTTCATCTTGCTGGGAGAGTTACTCATCAAAATATTTTGGTGGCTTGTAGGATGTGACGATAAATCCAGAAGCATTTTCGGAGATGTTTATAAAAATAGCAACACAGAGAAAGCACTGTGGATGTGAAACAATTGTGATTGCTGGCGAGGAGGCCCCAGAGGAGTTTTATGCTAACGGAAAGTGTCAGTTGTATGACTGATCGCTCTATTACGGGTGCTGCAGTCTCTTAAAATCTCTTTTTTTTAAAGAGTCTTTACTTGCTTTTAGACATTTAGAGATTTTGCTCACACTCAGAGAGAGAGAGAGAGAGAGAGAGAGAGAGAGAGAGAGAGAGAGAGAGAGAGAGAGAGAGAGAATTGTTTTTAAGCTTACGTTCTACTGTACAGGGATTCCTCGACTTAATAATAATAATAATAATAATAATAATAACAACAGAGTTGGAAGGGACCTTGGAGGTCTTCTAGTCCAACCCCCTGCTTAGGCAGGAAACCCTACACCACTTCAGACAAATGGTTATCCAACATCTTCTTAAAAACTTCCAGTGTTGGAGCATTCACAATTTCTGGAGGCAAGTTGTTCCACGATTAATTGTTCTAACTGTCAGGAAATTTCTCCTTCGTTCTAGGTTGCTTCTCTCCTTGATCAGTTTCCACCCATTGCTTCTTGTCCTGCCTTCAGGTGCTTTGGATAATAGTTTGACTCCCTCTTCTTTGTGGCAACCCCTGAGATATTGGGACACTGCTATCATGTCTCCCCTAGTCCTTCTTTTCATTAAACTAGACATACCCAATTCCTGCAACTGTTCTTCATACGTTTTAGCCTCCAGTCCCCTAATCCTCTTTGTTGCTCTTCTCTGCACTCTTTCGAGAGTCTCAACGTCCTTTTTACATCATGGCGATGAACTTAACAACAGTTCATTTGATGATCATTCAAAGTTACAACGGCACTGAAAAAAGTGACTTATTACGACCGTTTTTCACACTTAGGACCTTTGTAGCATTCCCCATGATCACGTGATCAAAATTCAGAGGCTTGGCAACTGACTCATACTTACGACTGTTGCAGTGAGTCAAGGTCGCGCGATCCCCTTTTGCGCGATCCCCGGCAAAGTCAATGGGAAAAGTCAGATTCACTTCACAACCGGTGTGACCCATTGAACACCTACATTGATTCACTTGAACAAGTTTTTACAGTGACGACTGAACTCTTTTGTGTATGGTGTTCGTTTCAGAAATCCAGTTTTTTGATTCTAACAAATGTCTGTGGAAATTTGCAATCATCCAGGTCGTTTTGGAAAACGGCAAACTGGGCTTCGTTTTTCCTTGAGCAAAAGTTTTCCGTTCAGAAGGTTCCACACCCATTTGCATTATCCAGGTGACCCCCAAGGAGGGCACAGATAAACCTCCCAGTGGCCTCAACCACTCTCAGAAAAGAGTACTAACGACCAGAGGATTACAAAGGAATATAACTCCTTCCATCCTCCACCATTCAGTCAGAACTGAAGAAGCTTCTTGGATGAGAAGCGAAACATCCTCAAGGAAAAACAGAGAAACTCCAGTTGCTTTTTGAAAAAGTGCCTTTGGGACAATTCTACCAAACGTACGCTCTTGGTCAAAGTTAGCAAGGAGCTGTAGTACTAATGGCAGTAGTAGAGGGGTACCTCTTTGAGTAATGTTTTCAGTATCTTAGAGTTTCTCTGATACTAAAAATATTATGGGACGCTACGAAATGTTACTTCAGTACTTAGTGCCTAAGCAGGGGGTTGGACTAGAAGACCTCCAAGGTCCCTTCCAACTCTGTTGTTCTATTCTATTCTATGCTTGGAGTGTCTTTGATACTAAAGATATTATGGGGTGCTATCAAACATCACATGTAATGCTACAGGTGCTGAGCATGTGTGCTGAATCACGCATGAGTCAAATTATGCTAACCAGTGAAAGATCTCATTCCAAACCAAATATGTTTGAACTTTGAACTCTATATACAGTGATTCTGTATATAAGTAAAGAGTTACAGGTACTCTTCGGCTTATGACCACCACGGAGCCCCAAATCCATGCTATTAAGTGAGACATTTCTTAAGGGAATTCTTCCCCACTTTACCACCTTTCTTGCCACGGTGGTTAAGTGAATCGGTGCCGTTGTTACATTAGTAACACGGTTGTTAAGGGAACCCCATCAACTTTGCTCATCATAAGGTCGCAAAAGGGGGATCACGTGTCCCAGGGACATAAGTAGGAGTCAGATGGCAAGCATCTGAATTTCAATAACGTGACCACGGGGACGCTACAGTCATAAGTGTGAAAAACGGCCGTAAGTCACTTTTTTCGGCACCGATGTAACTTTGAGCGGTCGCTAAACGAAGTGTTGTAAATTGAGGGCTACCTGTATTAATCTACCTGCCCAGTTCAGATCCTACTTGGGCTAACGAATCTTGCCGATGTTTATAGATAGCAATGTTCCACTTCTTTTGAAAGGTTTGGCGGCTAAAATGTTGTTTAAAAAGAAAGAGAGGAACAGTTGCTTCAATAGTTTAGGTCTCTTAAGAGAAGCATCTAATGCAGAAAGTAGAATGCCAGTGTAGAGCATGAGCTTACTCAGAAGTAAGCTCTGTTGACATCAGTGGGTTTTATTGCCAGGTTAGACTTAGAAAGAATATGTACACTAATTGGCATACATTAAAAATGAAATTTCATTGCATACAGCTTTCAAAGGGTCTCCACTTCTAATATACACTACATCATCATCTTCATTTAACGACCCCATAATCCCTTGCAGGGTGGAGTCTGGGCAACTGAATGGAGCTGAGTGTTTACTGGCCGGATGCCCTTCCTGTTGCCAATGCGGAGTTTTTGTTCAGCAGATATATTCCCATTGTGCCCAGAGAGAGAAATATCTGCCTCTACCTAGGATTGAACTCACAGCCTCCTGATTGTGAGGCGAGAGCTCCACCTCTAGGCCACTGTACCACTTCTAATATACACTACATAAACATGACAAAATAAATAAATACAAAATATACCCACATATGTTATATGAATTACAGGTTACTGGACATAAGGTCAGATCTTCCTTGATCCGAAGCCTTATTAAAAATTACAGCCTCGCGCAGCTTCTTTTAAATCGATTGTCAGTTCTTTCCTTTTTAATCTCCTTGAAGCTTGCCAGGTTTTGCATGCAAGATTTAATTGCCCCAAGCTTACAGTCTATCTACCTAATTGCATTGCTGTCTATCTAATTGAGGATTATTTCATTTATTTGTTTTTTTAATAAAGACCCGATCGGGAAAAAGAGTTGATTTCAAAACCATCCCAGATTCCGTAATAAAAATATTGGTATTTTTAATTTGTCTAAATGTAGGATCAGGAATCCCTGTCCAAGTCATAAATCGTTTAGGGACATCATTCCCAGACTTTAAAATCTGCTCCTTGTCTCTGATGTGAGGGATAACAATCAGTTCTTCGTACGAAAAGTCAATTTTACCTTCTGAACAAAAATGGAAACTATCACCAGAAAACAAACAGCAGTTTTTAAAAGTAGTAATGGCCTAAAAGGAGGAAGGAGTATTATGTATGTTCACCTCCTTGAGTAACTTATAAAAGTCATAAAGTTGGGATAAAATGTAATCAATCAATCAATCAATCAATCAATCAAGTAAATAAGTAAGTAAGTAAGTAAGTAGGTAAGTAAGTAAATGTTTCATCACTGGAGGTTTTTAAAAAGAGATTGGACAGCCGTTTGGATGAAATGGTATAGGACAGTGATGGCTAACCTTTTTGCCGTCGCGTGCCAAAAGTGGGGGGAGCTTAGGGGGGTCGCACGCGTGCGTGCCCATACCCATAATTCAATGCGCCCTGCCCCCTGCGCAGGCGTGCTCGACTCCCCTCTGTGCTCCCCCACTTTTGGCACGCTTTCCTGGAGGCTGGGGAGGGCAAAAACAGCCTCCTCCACCCACCCAGAGGCCCTCCGGAGGCCAGAAACACCCTCCCACAGCCTCTGCGCGAGCCCTTTACTTACCTCAAAATGGGCCGCTGGAGACTCCTGGGAGGGGAGAGGGCGTGGCCAGCCGAAAATCAGCTGGCCAGCGTGCACATGCGTGCTGGAACTGATCTACGGCAATGGCTCCTGTGCCGGCAGATATGGCTCCGTGTGCCACCTGTGGTAGGCGTGCCATAGGTTCGTCATCACGGGTATAGGATCTCCTGCCTGAGCAGGGGGTTAGACTAGAAGACCTCCAAGGTCCCTTCCAACTCTAGCTATACTATTCTATTCTATTCTATTCTATTCTATTCTATTCTATTCTATTCTATTCTATTCTATTCTATTCTATTCTATTCTATCCTATCCTATCCTATCTTATCCTATCCTATCCTATCCTGTCCTATTATTCTTATTCTTATTTTTTCTATTCTATTCTATTCTATTGATAAACTGCAAAGTAATGTCAAGGGAAGATAACTTTCATTTACTTCTCATATAAAGGTAGTCCTCGACTTACGACCACAACTGAGCCCAAAATTTCTGTGGCTAAACGAGACAGTTTTTCAATGAATTTTGCCCCGTTTTACAACCTTTTATTGTTAAGTGAACGGCTGCAGTTGTTAAGTTAGCGACATGGTTGTTAAGTGAATCTGACTTCCCCGTTGACAGCAAAAGGGGATCACTGCAACTGGCGTAACCCGGGACAGTGCCACCGTCATAAATGTGAGCCAGTTTTGCAAACATCCAAATTTGGATCACGTGGGGATGCTGCAGCAGTCGTCATTGTGAAGAAACGGTCATAAAGTCTTTGTTTTCTAGCACCGTCGTAACTTTGAACGGTCACTAAACGAACTGTTGCAAGTCGAGGATTACCTGGGCGATTTACCTACTTTGAGGAAAAAAAAAACATTTAGAGGCAGATAAGCATTTTCTCTATTCTGTTGTTGGATGGGAAAGCATGACAAGTGAAGTCTGTCCATTCCGACGTTCAAATTTAAGCCTTTAGTACCAAGACAGACAATAATACTGTATATTTATAGTGTCTGGAGAAATGTACATTTTGGTTTTTATCTCCCTGTTTTCTCGTTCAGAACAAGCACCTCCCAGGACAGGTGTTCGAATGGATACCTCGGGCAAGTATTATTTGGCCTTCCTCTTGCTACCCATCTTTTAAATGTATATATATATTAATGTTTATATTGTATTTTTACTTGGCTGTTCACCGCCCTGAGTCCCCGGAGAAGGGCGGTATATAAATTTAACTATAAATAAATAAATAAATAAAATCTTTTCTCCATTTTGTGATGTGCCTTGTTAAATCTCAGCTCAGTGCCTCAGTTGGCCATGAGTAGCCAATGACCATCCATCCCATGTAACAGATCTTTTGGGTATTTCAACTTAACTATGCCAAGAAGGTCCATTTAATCCAGAAACGTTAAACCTTTTCTTAAGCTCTCGATGATGTTTATTTGTCTATGGAGATTCTCAGTCATCCAGGTCATGGTTGTCCCAAAGGTGCTTTTTCAGGAGGCAACTGGACTTTCTTGGTTTTTTTTTTTCTTTAGAAGATGTTTCGCTTCTCATCCAAGAAGCTTCTTCAGCTCTGACAGGATGGTGGGGAAATGGAAGGATTTATACCAGTAGTGGGTTGTAAATCCCGTCACTACCGGTTCGCTCGTGCGCATGCACGTGCGCACATGCACACTCGCAACACTTCTGCGCATGCGCAGAAGCATCCCGGACAGGTGGGCGGAGCCTCCCACTGCCACCGCTACTGGTTTGCCAAACCGGGCTAAATCCAGGAGCAACCCACCTCTGATTTATACTCCTTGCAGAAGCTGGTCATTTGCATCCTTTTAGAGGGTCGTTGAGGCCATTTGGAGGTTTATCTGTGTCCTCAGGTATCCTCAATGACTCTCTAAATTAAGAATGCAAATGACCAGCTGTCTGCAAGGAGTATAAATCCTTCCATTCCCCCCCCCCCCATCCAGTCAGAGCTGAAGAAGCTTCTTGGATGAGAAGCGAAACGTCTTCAAAAGAAAAAACAAGGAAGTCCAGTTGCCTCTTGAAAAAAAAACACCTTTGTTCATTTTTACAACCACGACTATTATTAAGACTATTATTCTGACTATTCGGTCAGAAAAGGTATAGAGTCAAGTGCTTGAGCAGGGGGTTGGACTAAATGGCCTTCAAGGTCCCTTCCAACTCTGTTATTCTATTCTAATTATTGCTATTGGTACTATTTATATGGCCTTTGAAAGCAATGCCAGTAGATACAGGAATAAGGGGGACAAATCAGTTAACTCCTAATTGTCCTGTAATAAAGAATCTCTTAGAGAATCAAATCAAACATTTTACAGGTAGTCCTTGATTTATGACCACAATTGAACCCAAAATTCCGGTTGCTGTGAGACATTTGTCAAGTGAGGTTTGCCCTGTTTTGCGACCTCTCTGGCCACAGTTGTTAAGTGAATTGCTGCAGCGATTAAGCTAGTAATTGTGGTTGTTAAGTGAATCTGGCTTCCCCATTGACTTTGCTTGTCAGAAGGGTCGCAAAAGGGGATCGCGTGACCCCGGGACGCTGCGGCCGTCATAAATGCAAGTCAATTGCCAAACGTCTTGCCAAGCGTATTATTTATTTATTTAATCCCCTTTCCTAGGAATTGAGGAGCCCTTGACGCGCTCTCTGAGCTTGTTGGTTTTTCTTGCAGACGTTTCAATACCCAAACAAGGTAACATCATCTGTGCACTGATGATGTTACCTAGTTGGGTCATGAAACGTCTGCAAGAAAACCAACAAGCTCAGAGAGACTGTCAAGGGCCCCTCGTTTCAACCCTGAGCTACAAATATCCTCCTTTATTTCCTAGGATTTATTGTCCCTGTTGTCTCTTGTTTGAGGACAGATTCATTAAGTATGCAAACCAACTCACTCATAACTTCATCCAGCATATTCCACCATCATTTGACATTGAAAACTGTTTTCATCTCTCAAATTTCTAACAAATGCCCACAATCCATCATATTTGTCTTTCTCAATGGACATGTGCACCAAATATAGAATATGTTTGCCTCATGGTTTAGGATGTATGCTATTATTGTTTATTCCTTTATATTTAATTCCGACCCATTGCAATTTACTCCATTTGACTATTTTAATCCACTGCATTCCAAACCTATTTCCCAGGTTATTATAAGTGTGAGATCCATGTGCCTCATAGTATATATTATAACCGAACGTGTAATTTATAAGGAATGTAACTCAACAAAATCTAGAGATGTTTATATTTATATTTGGGCTGTAGGTGTTAGCTTTAGCTGTGTTTTGCTTCGTTTTTAGTATTAATTTATCAATAGATTTAAATATTTAAAGGTGTGCTAAAAGTCTCAACGTTTTCTAAATATAGAATACAATTATTTTAATGTCGAAGAGCTTTAATGGTGACCTAAAAGTGATTTACTTGCTGTGTTCTATTTATTAATCAAATGTGCGTGGCCAGCCGTCTCACAGAATGTAACTCTGGGCAGCGTCCAACAATTTATTTCAATAAAATAGAAGAACACATGGATAGGTTCTGTAAAATATCAACTACATCCATGGTAATGTTGACGCTGCTATGATTTGATAGTTGCGAAATCTTAACTCTATGATTTTATCTGTTCATGTTTTTATCTGCTGTGGTGTTTGTTTGCTTTTAACGATGGATGATTGTAATGTTTTGCAATGTTTTTTATGTATGCAAGCCACCTAGAATTGTTGGATACGAGCTGGGCTACAAATAAATTTCACAAATAAATGAATAATAACTGCCAAAATCCCAAGTTAGCACAATTTTTTTAAAAAATTTGGCACGGAATACCCCATTTACAAAACCTGCAACAAGCCGATGGCCCTGTGGAATGTGTATACAGTATATGGAAAATTTTACACTGGAGCTTTTCTGAAAATATTTAGGGTTTCTTCTATTGAACTTCTGCTCTCTTGCTTGTAAATCTTTCCTTTAAAAAAATCTATAGAGATTGCCCTTGGAATTTTTTTTCCTCCCCATAAAGGCTTACTCCTAAAATGCTGTAGCAGTATTATATATAAATTCTTATTGATTAAGTGTAGGACAGTGGAATGTTGATTGGGCTGATAAAAGTTGGCGTTCAAATGATTTCTGGAGGACCGCAATGTTTGCAGTCTTGAAACAAATCAATTCCACCGATGCAGATATTCAAAACCATCTTCGAAAGAATGGTGTGCTAATTGAAAAAATTGAAGGGGCTCACATGAATTTGGATACATGGATGTATGGCCATTGTTCCATAAACAGGATTGTCTGTGGAGATTCTCAGTCATCCAGGTCGTGGTTGTCCCAAAGGGGCTTTTTTCAAAAAGCAACTGGGCTTTGTTTTTCCTTGAAGACGTTTCGCTTCCCATCCAAGAAGCTTCTTCGGTTCTGTCAGAAGTTCTGTCAGAAGTCAGAAGTGAAGAAGCTTCTTGGATGAGAAGCGAAACGTCTTCAAAAGAAAAAACAAAGGCTCTCAGTGTTGGAGGGACTGCCCCAAAGAGGAGGGAGTCAACTTATTTTCCAAAGCACCAGAAGGCAAGATGAGAAACCATGGATGGAAACTAATCAAGGAGAGAAGCAACCTGGAATTAAGGAGAAACTTCCTGACAGTGAGAACAATTAACCGGTGGAACAGCTTGCCACCAGAAGTTGTAGGTGTTTCATCACTGGAGGTTTTTAAGAAGAGACTGGACAGTCACTTGTCTGAAATGGTATAGGGTACCTGCTTGAGCAAGGGGTTGGACTAGAAGATCTCCAAGGTCCCTTCCAGCTCTATTCTGATTGATTGATTGATTGATTGATTGATTGATTGATTGATTGATTGATTGATTGATTGATCGATTGATTGCCTTTTGAAAAAACACCTTTGGGACAGCCATAAGAGAAAGTTTTATTTTTATAGTGTTTACTCTTCCCAGAGTTAAGAGCAAATATAAAGGCCTTGAAGACCATATCTGGTATTTGACACATACATATTTAAACATCAATCAGAATAGAGCTGGAAAGGACCTCAGATGTCTTCTAGTCCAACCCCCTGCTCAAGCAGGAGACCCTCTACCCGTGATGGCAAACCTAGGGTAGAACAAGAAGCAATGGGTGGAAACTAAACAAGGAGAGAAGCAACTTAGATCTAAGGAGAAATTTCCTGACAGTTAGAACAATTAATCCGTGGAACAACTTGCCTCCAGAAGTTGTGATGCTCCAACACTGGAAGTTTTTAAGAAGATGTTGGACAACCATTTGTCTGAAGTGGTGTAGGGTTTCCTGCCTAAGCAGGGGGTTGGACTAGAAGACCTCCAAGGTCCCTTCCAACTCTGCTATTCTATTCTATTCTATTCTATTCCAGTCTCTTCTTAAAAACCTCAAGTGTTGGAGCACCTAAAACTCCTGAAGGCAAGCTGTTCCAGTGATGAATTGTTCTCCCTGTCAGGAAATTTCTCCTAAGTTCTAGGTTGCTTCTCTCCTTGATTAATTCCCATCCATTGTTTCTTGTCTTGCCTTTTAGGTGCTTTGGAGAATAAGTTGACCTCCTCTTCTTTGTGGCAGCCTCTCAAATACTGGAATATTGCTATCATGTCCCCCCTAGTCCTTCTTTTCTCTAGACTGGCCATACCCACAATTCCTGCAACCGTTTCTTCATATGTTTTAGCCTCCAGGCCTTAAATCGTCTTAGTTGCTCTTCTTTGCACTTTTTCCAAAGACTCAACATTTTTTAAATTAAATTTAATTTAATTTAATTAAAAGTTCTTATAGGCCGCCCAATCCCGTAGGACTCAGGGCGGCGTACAACAGAGATAAGAACGATAAAATAAAATAATGTTGTTGTAATGTGGTGACCAAAACTGGATGCAGGATTCCAGGTGTGGCCTTAATGTATGCACTAAGGCTGGGCAGCTTCAAAAATTAATTTTAAAAAGTCCTTTGGAAACTGTCACTCATTTCCTTAGAACAGTAGAGTCTTTTTTCATACGTTCACATAAAAAAGCAGAAATCAACTCTCAATAAACCATTATCTTTAACCAGGTTCCGATTACAAGGAGTTAGATGTCCATCTTCGGAGAATGGAATCCGGATTTGGCTTCAGAATTCTTGGAGGAGATGAACCGGGACAGCCGGTAAGTGGGTCCTTGACAACTTTATACGGTTGGTGTCTGCACCTGTCAGAAATATATACTTGGATAATGGCGGTAGCGAAATGGCATTTTTTTTAAACTTGTTCACATATTGGGGAAAAAAGCAAGCCTCTCGAGTAATCATCATCTCCATCTACAAGCTGTCATTGCGAGTCAGTCTACATGATGTTACCAAAAGTGTATTGTCTGTCTTTTTACACCCCTTGTTTTTTTTCTGGGCGTCGTTCAAAAGATTCTGATTTACAAAATGTCTTCAGGTGATATAAAACCCGGGTTTGGCAACCAAACAGCACAATTGTACAATGTACTGCATATCAGACATAAATACAATCGAGAGAGTCCAGAAATATTTCACAAGAAGAGTCCTTCACTCCTCCGCTCACAACAAAATACCTTATTCCACCAGACTTGAAATACTGGGATTAGACAATTTACAACTACGTCGCCTCCGATCTGATCTAAATGTAGTTCATAAAATCATATACCAAAATGTCCTTCCTGTTAATGACTACTTCAGCTTCAACCGCAACAATACACGAGCACGTAATAGATTCAAACTAAATGTAAAGCGCTCCAAACTCAACTGCAGAAAATACGACTTCAGCAACAGAGTGATCAATGCCTGGAATGCACTACCTGACTCTGTGGTTTCTTCCCCAAACCCCAAAAACTTTAACCTTAGACTGTCTACAGTTGACCTCTCCTCGTTTCTAAGAGGTCTGTAAGGGGCGTGCATAAGCGCACCACTGTGCCTATCGTCCCTGTCCTACTGTCCTATTGTCCTCTTTTATTGTTACTTTTTACTTATGTTTATACAAATTACTACTATACATGTTTGACAAATAAATAAATAAATAAATAAATAAATAAATAAATAAATAAATAAATAAATAAATAAATAAATAAATAAATAAATAAATAAATATAAATAAATAAACAAACAAACAAACAAACAAACAAACGTTTCCGGAGAAAATGAACATCGTGCATTGCTACACTGCTCTGGGGGGAAAAAATGATTGCTGGAGAAACATAATAATGTTGGGATTTTGAGGAATGTGTTTTAGCTCTCTGCTTTATCGTTCCTTCTTGAGACCCATCAGTCTGTATCTTGAGACTCAGTTGCATTCTGAAATTCATAAGACCGTGATTTGCAGTAGTCATTGGACAATAGTTGTCGTTCAAAATGCTTCCATCAATTTTAGTTCGGTCATGGACCAGTATAGAACTACCAGTAATCACATAACAATTGTGCTAAAATAGCTATAAAAGTAATTCTATTGGGTATTGTCAGCCCTCCAAAATAGACCAGAGTAAGAAACCAAAGTTATATAAGCTAACATTAAAAAGGTAAAGGTTTCCGTATCCTGCCATGTCCGAGTCTAGGGCACCGTGCTCATCTCTATTTCTTATCCGAGGGAGCCAGTGGTATACAAAGACACTTCCGTGGTCATGTGGCCAGCATGACTTACGCCAAAAGAACATTGTTACCTTCCCAGCAAAGTGGTACCTATTAATCTACTCACATTTGCATGATTTCGAACTGCTAGGTGTCCAGGAGCTGAGGCAGGAACTGAAACTCACCCTGTCATGTGAGAGTCTCAAACACAGAATGTTAGCTTTCCAGCTGGCAAGCTCAGCATCTTTAACCACTGAGCCATCGCGCCCCTTAGGCTACCGTTACAATCTTGCAAATCTGAATACGCTTTTTCCATCCCCCCCCCCCGCTTATCTTCATTTGAACTAGGGAGGGTCTTGTCTGAGATGGATACTTGGTCCAGACTCAGATTACTTTTATCTGACCATTTCTTGGTTGCAACTTTTCCTCCTGTTCCTCAAAGTTGTTCTTCTTATCCATTACTGTGTCAGACGCCAGGGAAATCAGGAGATTCAAATAAGCATAAAGATTGATTGCAAGGTTAAGCTATCTACAAGAATCTGGCCAACTAACAGTCAAGGGAAATGAGTGGGAGATAAGAAAGGCATCAAGGACGTGGTCATGCAGGGACCCATGACTTGTGACATGTTTGACCCCTCTCTCGGGCTCAGTCTGGTCATCTCCTACATACTGATGTATATAGTTCCCAAAAAGGGGGGGACGGACGGCTGAATAAGATTGCTTGGCACTGATGCTGCCCCACTCTCTGTTCATCTTTTATATTCGCTATGCTCTGAGACATTCCAAACTCTTAGGTTCCTCTTTGTCCTTGGTGACAAAGAGTAAAAGAACGTCTCTCTTTTCTTTTTCTTTTATAGTTTTCTTTTCAAGGGCGCATGGGATTCTTCAGCCTGGAAGAAAACTATATGTATACTTTAAAAATAATGGGGAAACCATTGCTTTATGTAGAGAACGCCTGAGGATGGGCTTCTCAACCAAAGTCAGTTGTTCATCAAGGATTTTTGGTAGGGTGCTTTAAAAAAAATGTGTATATTTTCACTGGCAAACTGGGCTCCTTTGGGGTGTCATTAATGCTCTTAGATGACAGCGCTAACATATTTGCCTACGAAGTAATTTAATATTGTTGCTCAGCGTCCAAGATGCAGAACTAATGGTATGCTTTCACTACTGACTGATTTATACCCACTTCTATGCTTCCCTTATGATATCTGTCAATGCTTCATCAGGTGAAGAATGACTCCACTGGAAAGCATTACTCATTTCGTTCACGCTCACAGTTGAGCTGAATATTCAGTCAAAGGTATTTTTTTTCCACAAAAGCCAAAGTGCATACAGTAAACGTTGGCTGTGCAATCACCCCAAGGATTGCGCTGAAGCGCCTGGATGCTTGATTGTTTTCCTTGTAGTCCTTGACTTGCAACCATTCATTTAGTGACCGCTCATAGTTGCAACGGCACTGAAAAAAGGAACTTACAGCCGTTTTTCACAGTTACAACCTTTGTAGCATCCCCATGATTACTGTTGTGGCCCGCCAGCAGCCCGTGCAGCTGAGAGCGGATCCCGTTCGAGAGGAGACTGACTTGGTGATGCGCCAGCGGCCTGTGCAGCTGGCACCCGAGTCGGACAGTGAGGATGCTGGCGAGGACTCGGTGCCAGAGGCAGAGGTTCGGAACCTCCAGCACCTCATAGCAGTGATGAGAGAGGCTTCTCCTCTTCTGAATGCAAGGGCACGCAGAGCTTCCAAAAGGCAGGAATGGTTACTCCAGAGGAGGTCTCTGGAGAGTATATATATGTCTGAGTATAAGACTCACCTTTTCCCCCCCAAAAAAGAGGGTGAAAATTTGGGTGTGTCTTATACACCGAATGTAGCCCCGCCCACCCTTCAGCCTCCAGGTGTCGCATTTTATACCTGTTCCAGGCTGCAGGGATTGCCACAGACCATTGCCCCAAAAATGGAGCTTTTGGAGGTTGCAAAGGCAGCCCCTCCCAAATGGAGCTTTCCTCCCAAACTCTAGTCATGGATGCTGGTAGGCAGAGGCAGAATTTTTTTTTCTTATTTTCCTCCCCAAAGACTAAGGTGCGTCTTATACTCCGAAAAATAGGTAACATCATCAGTGCTAATGTGCAGATCAGTAGCACTCATGATTTTACCTAGTCAGGTAATGAAATATCTTCAGGAAAAAAACCAAGCTTAGGGAGCACCAAGGACTCCCCAGTCCTACTACTCTTCTTCTTCCTCCTCCTCCCTTCTCCTCCTCCTCCTCCATTTCACAAACTCCACTCCCTTCTAGATCTGATGACATTACCTAGTTAGGTCATGAAACGTTTGCAAGAATCTAGCTCAGAGAGTAACAAGGACCCCATAGTTATCATCGTCCTCCTCCTCCTCTCCATAAACCCCACTCCCTTCAAGTACTGACGACATTATCTAGTTTGGTCATGAAACATCTGCAAGAATCAAACTCTGAGTATCAAGAACCCCTCAGTCCTCCTCCTCCTGCTCCTTCTCCTCCTTCTCCTCCTCCCCACAAACCCCATTTCCTTCTAATACTGATGACATTACCTAGCTGGGTCACGAAATGCCTGCAAGAATCAAGCTCAGAGAGTACCAAGGACCCCACAGTCCTCCTCCTCCTCTCCCTTCTCCTCCTCCTCTTCTTTCTCCTCCTGCTCTCCTTCCTCCTCCTCTCCCTCCGCCTCCTTTCCTTCTTCCTCCTCTCCCTCCTCCTCCTCTCCTTCCTCCTCCTCCTCCTCCTCTTCCTCCTCCTCCTCTCCCTCCTTCTCCTCTCCCTCCTCCTCCTCTCCTTCCTCCTCCTCCTCCTCCTCTTCCTCCTCCTCCCCTCTCTACAAACACACTCCCTTCTAGCACTGATGACATTGACTAGTTGGGTCAATGAAGGAAGACCACCAAACTCAAATAGCACCACTCATTTCAACTCTGAGCTACAAATATTCTCTTCTTTCGCTTTCATAACATGGCTTCAGTTATTTAATCGTGTTACACTTGAGGTCCTTAGATTCCCAGCTCCCACATTACAATAGTGCATTATCAACTGTGCCAACCCCCTTTCCCCCAACTATCGGAGCAGAAGAAGCAAGTCAAAAGCCAGGTTCTAAAATTAAATGAGATGTCAAAAGATAACACCACCATTCTACACAGAACATTTATTTCTCATCTGCGAGAAAGCAGAAACTCCTTTAATAGCCCAAGTGTCTAATCAACGTTTTACAACATAAAATGTATTATCAGATTAAAATCGAGAGGAGCAAACCCTACAGGAACAGGCAACTGCAATTATCTTGTCACTGAGCCGTCAGGAGTTCACACACCACAACCACAATTCCTGCTAAAACAAGACTTCTGAAGAAAGCAATTTCTCCACTTAGGGCGTGGGGCATAGGTTACCGGTACCAAATAAATCCTTTTTAAAAACCGAAATAGCTTTGTCCTGCAAAACTCTGGTTTTCCCGGCGTCCTATATACTTACAGACTTAATTGCACAAGAGTTTATATTTTTGAATTTTAAATCCATCCTGTAAAAGGGATTTTTTGGGTGCTGTAATTGTTGCATATGTATGCGTTGCTATTTGGATTACGAATCCCAGTGCTATTTAAGAAAAATTGCACTTTTAATTCCTTCAGAAAGCTTGACTTATAGTGATTACAGGTAGTCCTCGACTTAAAACGGTTCGTTTAGTGACCATTAAAAGTTACAACGGCATTGAAAAGAGTGAATTATGACCATTTTCCTAACTTATGACCGCTGCAGCATCCCCATGGTCATGTGATCAAAATGGCTTGGCCACTGGTTCATATTTATGACCATTTTGTCATACTTACGACCGTTGCAGCATCCAAATGGTCCCGTGATCAAAATTCAGATGCTTGGCAACTGACTCATATTTATGACGGTTGCAGTGTTCCCGGAAGTCATGTGATCCCCTTTTGCGACCTTCCAACAGGCAAAGTCAATGGGGAAGCCAGATTCACTTAACAACCATGTTATTAAGTTAACAAGTGGCATGATTTACTTTACAACTGCAGCAAGTCATAAAATGGGGCAAAACTCTCTTAAGAAATGTTTCATTTAGCAACATAAATGTTGGGCTCGATTGCGGTCGTAACTTGAGGACTACCTGTATTAGGGAAGATTCTCTTCGTCTTCTATGAAGGATGATTCCGGAATCCTAGCAGGAATAGCTAACAGGCTCAGGATACAGAAGGATCTTGACAGACTTGAACATTGGGCACTATCGAACAAAATGAAATTCAATGGGGAAAAAAGTAAGGTTCTACATTTAGGCAAGAAAAACAAAATGCACAGGTACAGTATATGTGGTACCTTGCTCAACAGTAGTAACTGTGAGAGGGATCTTGGAGTCCTAGTGGACAACCATTTAAATATGAGCCAGCCGTGTGCAGCAGCTGCCAAAGAAGCCAACGCAGTTCTAGGCTGCATTAACAGAGGGATAGAATCAAGATCACGTGAAGTGTTAACACCACTTTATAATGCCTTGGTAAGGCCACACTTGGAATACTGCATTCAGTTTTGGTCGCCACGATGTAAAAAAGATGTTGAGACTCTAGAAAGAGTGCAGAGAAGAGCAACAAAGAGGATTAGGGGACTGGAGGCTAAAACATATGAAGAACGGTTGCAGGAACTGGGTATGTCTAGTTTAATGAAAAGAAGGACCAGGGGAGACATGATAGCAGTCTTCCAATATCTCAGGGGTTGCCACAAAGAAGAGGGAGTCAAGCTATTCTCCAAAGCACCTGAAGGCAGGACAAGAAGCAAATACGATGGAAACTAATCAAGGAGAGAAGCAACTTAGGAGAAATTTCCTTACAGTTAGAACAATTAATCCGTGGAACTACTTGCCTCCAGAAATTGTGAATGCTCCAACACTGGAAGTTTTTAAGAAGATGTTGGATAACCATTTGTCTGAAGTGATGTAGAGTTTCCTGCCTAGGCAGGGGGTTGGACTAGAAGACCTCCAAGGTCCCTTCCAATTCTGTTATTCTATTCTATTCTATCGCAAAATCACACACACACAATCTGGATTGGAACAAATGAAAATTCTACCTATTGATTACAGAATTCTGGAAATTTGTTGGCTGGTTTCGTATTTCCATTTCTCACATCCTTTGTTTGTTCGGACTTAGATTCTGATCGGGGCCATCATTGCGATGGGCTCGGCCGACAGAGATGGCCGGCTACATCCTGGCGACGAATTGGTTTACGTGGACGGCATCCCCGTGGCTGGCAAAACTCACCGCTACGTGATTGATCTCATGCATAACGCAGCACGGAATGGGCAGGTGAATCTCACAGTGAGAAGAAAGGCGCCACCTACAGGTGTGTTGAGGATTTGCAGGGATGACATTTTTTTAAGTCAAGTTTTTTTATTTATATATAAGTATTTTGAATACAGTATAATGTCTTAAATATAATGTCTTAACATCTTAAGAAGATACTTAGTTGATACCTAGGACGCTGGCAGCAACCTGTATCAACCATTAGCACCAGTCATTGGTATTTGTGATGCATTTTTTAATGTTCAGTTGACTGAGTTTCATGTTTAATGAATATAGTATATAATAATAATAGAAAACACATGCAACAGAGTTCCATCCCCTACTCCCCATGGGGTGGGGACCATTGAGGGAGCTAAATACAGGTAGCCCTCCACTTACAACCATTCATTTAGTGACCGTTCACGGCACGGAAAAAGGTGACTTATGACCATTTTTCACACTTACAACCGTTTGTAGCATCCCCAGGGGCACATGATCAAAATTCAGACACTTGGCAACTGACTCATCTTTATGACGGTCGCCGTGTGTCGGGCTCACACGATCCCCCTTTTGCGACCTTGCAACGAGCAAAGTCAACAGGGAAGCCAGATTCACTTAACAACCGTGTTGCTAACTTAACAACTGCAGTGTGATGTGAACATTGGAACCTGGTTGAGTGTGTTTGCAGAAATGAGGAGGTGATAAGCCGCCTGGGAAAGCCAAGGAAATCATCAAAACCATAAAAAAAGTGAAAGTTGGAATATTGGGATGCGACAACCGGAAAAATATGCCATACTTCATTTAATCCTCCAGGGCAGAGGTGGGTTCCTCCGGGTTCGGACCGGTTCTATGGAACCGGTAGTAATTTGGCGGCCTGGGTCACTAGAAACGGCAGCGACACAGGCCTGCCACTCCCCCGAACCAGCTTTCTCGGCGGCGCAATAGGCACCGCCATATTGTTTTTTCTTCTCATGCGCAGAAGCTGGTTTTTTAGCACTGTGCATGCGTGCATGGCACGTAAAGGAGTGAACCAGCAGTGAAGAAAAGAAGAACCCACCCCTGCTCCAGGGAAAGATTGAAGGCAAACAAAGTCCAGGCAGAAGAAGAACATCATAGCTCCAAAATCTAAGGGACTGGTTTGGACACAACTCAGCTGTGGACACAACTTTTTCGTGTGGCTGTTGACAAAAAGGGGATCGCCAACATGATCGCTAACGTCTGATGACCAATACGGCACAAGAAGAAGAGGATGTTTGCAACATAGGGAGGTTTGCAATGATGACTGTATTAAAAAGTAACCAGGTCTGTAATGCCTTAAAGATTAATGCGTGAATTCTGCCGTCAGCGTTAACGGATTGCTCCCACTGCGCATTTGTCTTTGCCGCAACCGGGGAACACAGTTTTCCTTTCGGACATTATTACATTAGCCAATTTTATTTGCAACGCCTTACCTAATGGGGCCTAAAATGGAATTTGCCTTTTTCACAGCTGTCTTGCGCTGACAGAAGGTTTCCATGCACAATCTACTGTGTTCTTTTTTTTTCTTTTTCCCTTTAATAATTCCTAATGTGGAATTTGTCTTTTTTTTCAAAGGTTGATACTTTCCTTGAACCGGTCCCCATAACCGCAGGAAATTATTTTCTAAGCTGTCAAACTAGGAAAATGTCCTCAACATCAGGTTGATTTTGATACGGAAAACATTTTGGTACAAAGCGTAGTTGATAGTTGTTTGCACTGAATTGCATTTGCTGTGGCCGTTCCTTCCGTTTAGAAAGATCTATTTTCATCACAGTAGCAACTATGGATGTCTCATTCTTGCTCCTCACACACTCTTTGATGATCTTTATAATAAGGTTGGTACATCAAAAAGCTTTGAGAATCTCACTTTTATCCGGGGTCTTTGGTCCTCTCACAGCTTGATTGGTTTTTTTTCTTGCAGACGTTTCATTACCCAAACTAGGTAACATTATCAGTCACTGATACGTCACTGATGATGTTACCTAGTTTGGGTAATAAATTGTCTGCAACCACCAAGTTCATGAAGCACCAAAGACCCCACAGTCTTCCTCCCCCTCCCCCTCCCAAACCGCCCTCCTTTGTAGCACTGATGATGGTACCTAGTTGGGTAATGAAATGTCCACAAGAAACCAACCAAGCTGAGAAAGCGCCAAGGGCCCCTCAATCCTCCTCCTCCTCCTCCTCCTCCTCCTCCTCCTCCTCCTCCTCCTCCTCCTCCTCCTCCTCCTCCTCCTCCTCCTCCTCCTCCTCCTCACAAATCTCCCTCCTTTGGAACACTGATGATGGTATCTAGTTAGGTAATGAAATGTCTGCAAGAAACATAGGTCTGTAAATAGGTCTGTAAGGGGCGTGCATAAGCGCACCATTGTGCCTACCGTCCCTATCTTACTGTCCTATTGTCCAAATTTACTTGTACCTACTTTGCTTTTGTTTATGTTTACACCATACCTGCTATCTTAGACATGTTTTGACAAATAAAATTAAATAAACAAACAAACAAACAAACAAGCCAAAGAGAGCACCAAGGACCTTTCATTTCAACCCTGAGCTACGAATATTCACTTTTATTGATTCTTTCATCAGTACAACAATCTCTTGCTGTCTATTTCTCCATTCTCCATTCTGTAAAAAAAAAAGTTCCTATCTTTTCACAAAGAAGGAGGAGGAGGAGGAGGAGGAGGAGGAGGAGGAGGAGGAGGAGGAGGAGGAGGAGGAGGAGGAGGAGGAGAAGAAGAAGAAGAAGAAGAAGAAGAAGAAGAAGAAGAAGAAGAAGAAGAAGAAGAAGAAGAAGAAGAAGAAGAAGAAGAAGAAGAAGAAGAAGAAGAAGAAGAAGAAGAAGAAGAAGAAGTTGTTATTGTTTTGAGAGAAAGATGTGTTAAGATATTCAATAAATTCATCCGAAGATTGCATATGTTTGCAAGGACCTTGGATCCGAAGGATCTTAACTACAGTGGAAGAGAATGTGACTAAGCCTTGTTTTGAGACCTGCTATTCAATCAGGAACAGCCAGTGACTGATACAGAGATTTGTACATTTTTTACCCTTAATTTACCATCTAGGCCAGGTGATTTATTAACTTTCAATTTACCAGTAAGATCAGAGTTTCAGCTCTTGTTTCTGAAGTTTACTGTTTGACATGACTTGACATGATTTAATCACAGTGCCACATTCTGCAGTTTCTTAGAATTTAATTCCACTGATTGAACATGGGTTAAAATCAAAATCTAATCTAATACAAATGCAGAACTATTCCCTATTGCCCTCAAAAGTGCTTCTGTTATTATTTTGCTTTGCTCCTATGCAATTCTTTAGTTGTAACGCTATTAATTAAGCTTCAGGTCTTCTGGAATTAGGTTATCAAGATTCTTCTTATGTTCATTTATAAAAGTTTTGCTATCCTTTTTTTTTTTGGTATGAATTATTTTTGTTCTCCTTCGGATAAAATCAACAGCATGCTGCCATAATTAGTTTATTTCAATTTTCCCCAGGCTGGTGACAATTGTCATCATTCAATATTAAAAAATAAAACAAGAAATTGGTTCTGGTTTAAAAAATGATATAAAATTAATTACATTAAATGAATCAAGCGAAACATGATGAACAATGCAACACACACTTTCCTGTTCAAAGTCCTTTTGTGTTCTTTCTCCCTAAGTGAGTATAGAAACACAGCTTCTGTTAATTAAATTAGTTTCAATTAATTTGTTCCCCTGTTTTCAATTAAATATTACTAATTTTAGCTGGACCAAGGCCATTTAACTCCCTCCAGTTTTTCCTAATGCAGAAGCTGGGAAGGGAAAAAACCTTTCCTGCATATGTCCCAAAGGAGGGAGGGAGGGAGGGAGGGAGGGAGGGAGGGAGGGAGGGAGGAAGGAAGGAAGGAAGGAAGGAAGGAAGGAAGGAAGGAAGGAAGGAAGGAAGGAAGGAGTAGCAATAGCACTTAGACTTATATTCCACTTCACAGTGTTTTACAGCCTTCTCTAAGTGGTTTATAGAGTCAGCCTCTTGCCCCCAACAATCTGGGTCCTCATTTTACAGATCTCGGAACGACAGAAGGCTGAGTTGACCTTGAGCCAATTAGGATCGAACTCCTGGCTGTGGGCAAAGTCAGCCTGCAATCCTGCATTCTAACCACTGCACCCCAGGAAGGAGAATGAGAAAGGGAATAAGAGAGGGAGGGAGGGAGGAAGGAAGGAAGGAAGGAAAGAGTAGCAATAGCACTTAGACTTTTATACCACTTCACAGTGTTTTACAGCCCTCTCTAAGTGGTTAATAGAGTCAGCCTATTGCCCCCAACATTTTACCGACCTCAGAAGGATGGAAGGCTGAGTCAACCTTGAGCTGGTCAGGATCGAACTGCTGGCAGTCGGTAGAATTAGCCTGCAATACTGCATTCTAACCACTGCGCCATCAGGAGGGAGGGAGGGAAGGAGGGAGGGAGGGAGGGAGGGAGGAAGGAAGGAAGGAAGGAAGGAAGGAAGGAAGGAAGGAAGGAAGGAAGGAAGGAAGGAGTAGCACTAGCACTTAGATTTATATACTGCTTCACAGCCCCCTCTGAGCAGTTTACAGCATATTGCGCCCAAAAATCTGGCTCCTCATTTTACCGACCTCAGAAGGATGGAAGGCTGAGTCAACCTTGAGCTGGTCAGGATCGAACTCCTGGCAATGAGAATGCAGAGTCAGCCTGCAATACTGCGTTCTAACCACTGGGCCACCACGGAATGCAGAAAGTCTCTCTGATTCTGCTCAATGTCTTCCTTTTTTCTTTTCCTTTTCCTTCAGGAGAACCGTGTCCAGAGAACGGCCGAAGTCCAGGCTCTGTGTCCACCCACCACAGTTCTCCCAGAAGCGACTATGCTACGTACGCCAACAGCAATCACGTCAGTTCCAGCAACAATGCAACGCCCCCCGAGAGCTTCCCTTCGCACAGCGTGCAAACCAGCGACGTCATCATCCATCGGAAAGAAAATGAAGGGTTTGGATTCGTTATCATTAGCTCCTTAAACAGGCCCGAATCTGGGTCGACGATGGGTAAGTTAAATCTTCCGTTCTACCTTGTTTCTGTGAGCCCTGTGTTAAAACCCTGAACTAGCTATCCCAAAGGTGCTTTTTCAGGAGGCGACTGGACTATCTGTTTTTTCTTTGAAGACCTTTCGCTTCTCATCCAAGAAGCTTCTTCAGCTCTGACTGAAGGGTGGGGAACGGAAGGATTTATACTCCTTGCAGACAGCTGGTCATTTGCATCCTTTTAGAGAGTCGTTGAGGCCACTTGGAGGTTTGTCTATGTTCTCAGTTCATGCCCATTTACACTACTCAGGTGACCCTCACCTGAGTTGTACAAATGAGCATGGACTGAGCACACAGACAAATTTCCAAGTGGCCTCAATGACTCTCTAAAAGAATGCAAATGACCAGCTGTCTGGAGTATAAATCCTTCCATTCCCCACCATCCAATCAGAGCTGAAGAAGCTTCTTGGATGAGAAGCGAAACATCTTCAAAGAAAAACCAGAAAGTCCAGTTGCCTCTTGAAAAAGCACCTTTGGGACAACCATGGCCTGGATGACTAAGAACCTCCATAGACACTTGTACAAGCTATTTTTCTAGCAACAATAATTGAGGACTATTTAACCGTAGAGTTCAGCATTGAATCTCTCTCTTGATGTCCTTGGAATCAATACGATTGATTATTTCACCTGGTTTAGCTAAATGTCTATGGAGATTCTCAGTCATCCAGGTCATGGTTGTCCCAAAGGTGCTTTTTCAAAAGGCAACCGGACTTTCTGGTTTCTCCTTGAAGACGTTTCGCTTCTCATCCAAGAAGCTTCTTCAGTTCTTGTCAGAAGTTCTATCAGAAGTGAAGGAGCTCCTTGGATGAGCAGCGAAACATCTTCAAGGACCAACAAAGCCTCTCGGTATTTGAGAGATTACCACCACAAAGAGGAGGGGGTCAACTTATTTTCCAAAGCAACAGGGGGCAGTTATGGATGCTTCATCACCGGAGGTTTTTAAGAAGAGACTGGACAGTCACTTGTCAGAACTGAAGAAGCTTCTCGGACGAGAAGCGAAACGTCTTCAAGAAAAAACCCAAGTCCAGTTGCCTTTTGAAAAAGTACCTTTGGGAACAATTTCCCTGGGTTGTCTGTTTCAAAGTTGGTCATTACCAAACACATGAGATTTAAAGAGTTCCCTATTTCAACTCTAAAGAAAAGAATAACTATTAAGCATCACATCTATCTAGCAGAACATAAAGAACCAGTTTCGGTTTTTTGTAGGCATCGTCAGATTCAGAAATTCAAAAAATTTTCAGGCAGCATAAAACGCACCAGTGTGCCCTTAATATCCCATATTTATAGTGCTGTTTTTGGAAAAGAGAGTCCCGTTAAATTACTCTGGTTGAATTACCGTGTTTCCCCGAAAATAAGACCCTGTCTTATATTTTTGGAACCCCGAAATAAGCGCTTGGCCTTATTTTCGGGGAGGTCTTATTATTTTGGAGCGCGTTGAGCAAGACGGGGCTCCTCTTGCCATCTTACCTGATTTCCAGCTCTGTCTCCCTAACCTTAACCAGAGGAAATGGTATTTTTTGCGGGGAGGGCTAATTTTCAGGGGAGGGCTTATTTTCGGGGGAGGGTTTATTTTCAGGGAAGGGTTTATTTTCAGGGGACGGCTTATTTTCGGGGAAGGGTTTATTTTCAGGGGACGGCTTATTTTCAGGGGAGGACTTATTTTTGGGGAAGAGCTTATTTTTGGGGAAGGGTTTATTTTCAGGGGAGGGCTTATTTTCAGGGGAGGGCTTATTTTTGGGAAAGGGCTTATTTTTGGGGAAGTCTTTATTTTTGGGGAAGGCTTTATTTTCAGGGGAGGGCTTATTTTCAGGGGAGGGCTTATTTTTAGGGAAGGGCTTATTTTTGGGGAAGGGTTTATTTTCGGGGAAGGGTTTATTTTCGGGGAAGGGTTTATTTTCAGGAAAACACGGTGCCTTTTTTTTTTACAATTTGTGCACATACAGGCCACTTATGACAAACATTTTTCTAATGGGGGAGAGTCGAAAATTCATCATGGGGAAGGACTCTGAGAATCGTTCACCCTCTGGGCTAAAGGGATAATCTGCCTGATAATTCACATAGCATTAAACTGCAGCATGAATGGCTCCCCTTGGAAGAAGAGGATGAAGAGAAATTAGAGATGTGTCTTCCTTGCCTTCTAAAATGGCATAGAAGGTAGAATAATAGGGTTAGAAGGGACCTTGGAGGTCTTCTGCTCCAACCCCCTGCTCAAGGAGGGAGATCCTATAGCGTTTTGGGCAAACGGCTAGCTATCCAGTCTCTTCGGCATGCAGGAGATGAAGCTTAAAACTCCCTTTTGAGAATCTATTTTGTACGACCTGCTGACATTCATACATGAAGGTGTGGTTGGATTTCCTTGTAGAAACTTCCCGTGGGTTTTGTTTGTTTGTTCGCAGTTTCCCTGGATGCAAGATTGATGTTTTGAGAATTTAGTGGGACCCAGAGTCATTCTCAGCCTTACATACCAGAAGATCCAGGCTGGAAGACGTCACTGGATACAATCAAGAGAAAGCTAAGTGAGCTTATGTTCAGTTGAAATCAATGAGAATTAAGTTCGGAGATAAGCACTTAAGCCCCATTGATTTCATAGTTAACTTTCTCTGGATTGTGCCCACTGTATTTCAGTGCTCTCCTAATATGTCCGTCTGTGGTCGAGGCTTTCTCGGTGATTGCTTTCATATTAAAACTAGCAATATTTGCCGTACTTACCTATGGATTGACAAGGACTCTGCGATTGTTTCAGGTCAGCTGGCCAAGGGGTGTAAAATATTAGCTAACTAGCCATCTGCTCACTTTTGAGTAGCTACTCTCTCCCCAATGAATGAAATGAGAAGAGAGAAAGAGGGAGGGAGGGAGGGAGGGAGGGAGGGAGACATAGATTAAGGGGGGGGAGAGAGAGATGATAAATAGATAGATAGATAGATAGATAGATAGATAGATAGATAGATAGATAGATAGATAGATAGATAGATAGATGGATGGATGGATGGATGGATGGATGGATGGATGGATGGATGGATGGATGGATGGATGGATGGATGGATGGATGGATGGATGGATGGATGGATGGATGGATGGATGGAGAGAGAGAGACAGAGAGATATTGATATAGAAAGATAAAGAAAGATAGATATAGATAGACGCTATATATTTTGCTTGACATTCATTTTTTCTTTTACCAAATTATTGTCTGAAAAAGCAAGCAATGGTTTGCATTTTTGCCTCTCTCTATTGCAGTCACTTTCAATCAAACTTAGGCCGACTCTTGTCCTGCAGGAAAAAGGGACTGGAAAACTTTCACTCTAAAATTCTCTTTTGCAGTGCATACCTAGAAAACGCCTTAATTAATTGGCGGGAAGCAAATTTGCAGAGGTCCATTGGGGTGAGCCAGGAGTATCCCTAAAAACAGAGGTTTCCAGGCACAGAAACACATGTGCACCCTTAACCAATCGTGGGAACGCAGTCTTTTCTTTAATCATGATCTGGGTGTATATAATATACACAGAGCTGGTATTAAGCTGGTTTGGACCGGTTTGGCTGAACTGGTAGCGGAAATGTTGAGCAGTTCGGAGAAACGGAAAATACCACCTCTGGCTGGCCCCACCCTTCCGCCCCCACCGTTCCCTGTCCTATATTCCCTTGTTTTTTAGCTCAGCAGATTAGCGCCTTAGCAGTGCTGACACCGAGGGTGGTCTTTGAGAGGTGTGGGCATATGCGTGCAAAGCGCTCTCTCATAGAACCGGTAGGAAAAGATTTGGAATCCCACCACTGGATATACAACTGTTTTACTATAATTCAGAAGGTCTAGGTCTGGTCCTTTTTCTTCCTTTTCCGCCCATTTAATTGCTCAAAATTTTGGAAGAGAAAATTAGGGTCCGCTTTTTTTTCCAAAGAGGAAAGAGAATTAAAAAGATTTTTTAAAAAAAAAAAAGACAGGAGAAGGAACCAGACAGCCCTTCTCTGCTTTGGGGTAAATAAATCTCTGTTGATTTATGAGGCTTCTCCCGGAGGATTCTTTGGGTTTAAAAAATTAAGCAGCAAACGCCTGCATGTTTAATGCGCTTTCTGTCAAAATGAATAGATGTGCGAAACGCGGAGAAAGGAGAAGCACAAGAATGGAAGTAGCCATATTTCACTGTTTCGGAGTTCGAGAAATGTAAGCTGGGTTTAGCCTCAAGTCATTTCTTTAGCGGCGATGCAAAGCAGTAACATCCAGGACCTTCTTATACGTTGAATTTAAGAGCCCATTGCTGGGGCCACCCGCAGAATCCAACACTGTGATCAAAACGATAGCAATAGCACTCAGATTTATATACCACTTTACAGTGCTTGACAGCCCTCTCTAAGCGGTTTACAGAGTCAGCCTATTGCCCCCAACAATCTGGGTCCTCATTTTACCTACATCGGAAGGATGGAAGGCTGAGTCAACCTTTGAGCAGGTCAGGATTAAACTGCTGGCACTGGGCAGAGTTCACCTGCAATACTGCATTCTAACCAGGAGGGAGGGAGGGAGGAAGGAAGGAAGGAAGGAAGGAAGGAAGGAAGGGCAATAGCACTTAGACTTATATACCACTTTACAGTGATTTACAGCCCTCTCTAAGCGGTTTACAGAGCCAGGATATCACCCCCAACAAATCTGGGTCCTCATTTTATCCACCTCGGAAGGCTGGAAGGCTGAGTCAACCTTGAGCCTTGTGAGATTTGAACTGCCAAATTGCAGTCAGCCGGCAGTCAGCAGAAGTTTCCTGCAGTACTGCACTCTAACCATGCCACCGTGGCTCATAATGGACAATGGAGTGACATTGGACCATCCCAATGTGACAAAGCATGCACGCGCGCGCACGCGCGCGCGCACACACACACACACACACACACATACACGGGGAAATTATTGATCGGGTAACCCAGCTTTCAATATTTGGTCTTCCTTTCTCCTGCTTTCTCACTTCTGCTCATGAGTGCTACTTTTCGATTGACATTTTGTGTGGCCAAATGGAAGGGTTTACGGGTAGTCCTCAACTTAACAACCACAATTGAGCCCGATATTTGTGTTCCTAAGCGAGACGATATTAAGTGAGCTTTGTTCCATTCTGCGAATTTCCTTGCTAGGTGTTGTGAAGGGAATCCCTGCAATTGTTAAGTTCTGAACGTGCTTGTTCCGTGAATCTGGCTTTCCCGTTGAGTTTGCTCATCGCAAGAGGGGATTGCATGACCCCCCCTGGGACACTGCAACTGTCATAAACTTGAGTCAGTTTCCAAGGGTCCGAATTTTGATCACGTGACCGTGGGGATGCTGCACTGGTCATAAGTGTGAAAAATAGTCATATGTTACCCCAAAGGTGCTTTTTTTCAAGAGGCAACTGGATTTTCTGGGGGGGTTTTTTGTTGTTTTTTTGAAGATATTTTGCTTCTCATCCAAGAAGCTTCTTCTGCTCTGACTGGGTGGTGGGGAATGGAAGGATTTATAGATGATAGAGATAGATAGATAGATAGAGAGAGAGAGAGAGAGAGAGAGAGAGAGAGAGAGAGAGAGAGAGAGAGAGAGAGAGAGAGAGATGATAGATAGATAGATAGATAGATAGATAGATAGATAGATAGATAGATAGATAGATAGATAGATAGATAGATAGATAGATAGATAGATGAGAGAGAGAGAGAGAGAGAGAGAGAGAGAGAGAGAGAGAGAGAGAGAGAGAGAGAGAGAGAGAGAGAGAGAGAGAGAGAGAGAGAGAGAGAGAGAGAGAGAGAGATCATATGGTCATTTGCATCCTTTTAGAGAGTCATTGAGGCTACTTGGAGATTTATCTATGTCATCAGGTGTCCTCAATGACTCTCTAAATTAAGAATGCAAATGACCAGCTGTCTGCAAGAAATATAAATCCTTCCATTCCCCATCATCCAGTCAGAGCAGAAGAAGTTTCTTGGATGAGAAGCGAAACGCCTTCAAAAAACAAAAAAAACAGAAAGTCCAGTTGCCTCTTGAAAACAAGCACCTTTGGGACAACCATGACCTGGATGACTGAGAACCTCCATAGTCATAAGTTATATTTTTCGGTGCTGTTGTAATTTGAAATGGTCACTAAATGAATGATTGTAAGTTGAGAACTACCTGTATATTGCGGCTGCCATTGCTGGACTGGCCACAAATTGCATTTCATTATACTTTTTTTAATAGCTGCTTGTAGAAATTAGGAGTCCCTGTTAGTTGTAGAACTCAGATTCATCAGCTTTGAACTCATGCAAAGAACAGTTGCAGGAACTGGGTATGTCTAGTTTAATGAAAAGAAGGACTAGGGGACACATGATAGCAGTCTTCCACTATCTCAGGGGTTGCCACAAAGAAGAGGGAGTCAGGCTATTCTCCAAAGCACCTGAAGGCAGAACAAGAGGCAATGGATGGAAACTAATCAAGGAGAGATCCAAACTAGAACAAATAAAAAAATTCTTGACAGTTAGAACAATTCATTGGTGGAACAACTTGCTTCCAGAAGTTGTGAATGCTTCAACACTGGAAGTTTTTAAAAAGAGATTGGATAACCATTTGTCTGAAGTGGTGTAGGGTTTCCTGCCTAAGCAGAGGGTTGGACTAGAAGACCTCCAAGGTCCCTTCCAATTCTGTTATTCTATTCTATTCTATCGCAAAATCACTCTCTCTCTCTCTCTCTCTCTCTCTCTCTCACACACACACACACACACACACACACACACTCTGGATTGGAACAAAGGAAAAGTTGTGAGTGCTCCAATACTGCAGGTTTTTAAGAAGAGATTGGACAATCACTTGTCTGAAATGGTATAGGGCTGTGATGGCGAACCTATGGCAAGCGTGCCATAGGTGGCACCCAACGACCTCTCTGTGGGCACACGAGCCTTCCCCCCAGTTCAGCTCCGCCGCGCATGCATGCGCCTCCCACCGGCCAGCTGGTTGTCGGGTCTCTGCTACGCATGCGGGGGGCGGGGCGCATGCGGGGGGCTCATGGCACATGCGGGGGTGCATGCACGCATGCACAGGGTGGGGTGCATGCACGGGGCAAATGTAAACATCAGCAGTATGTTTTGGCATCAATTTAACAGATTAATAGAGTTGGAAGGGACCTTGTAGGTCATCTAGTCCAGCCCGCCGCCCAAGCAGGAGACCCTACACCATTTCTGACAGATGGCAGTCCAATTTCTTCTTGAAAGCCTCCAGTGATGGAGCTCCCACAACTTCTGAAGGCAACTTCTGTTCCATGGGTTGATTGCTCTCACTGTCCAGAAAATTTCTCCTTATTTCCAGGTTGAATCTCTCCTTGATCAGTTTCCATCTGTTATTCCTTGTCTGGCCTTCAGGTGCTTTGGAAAATAGCTTGACCCCCTCCTCTCTGTGGCAGCCCTTCAAATATTGGAAGACCACTATCATGTCTCCCCTGGTCCTTCTCTTCACTAGACTAGTCAGGCCCAGTTCCTGCAACCATTCATTGTATGTTTTAGCCTCCAGTCCCCTAATCATCTTGGTTGCTCTTCTCTGCACTTTATTTCTACAGTCTCAACATCTTTTTTTATAGTGTGGTGACAAAAATTGGATGCAGTATTCTAGGTGTGCAGTATACTAAGGCTTTATAGAGTGGTGTTAGTACCTTGCTTGATCTTAATTGTAGCCCTCTGTTAATGCAACTTAACAGATTGCATT
This sequence comes from Diadophis punctatus similis, assembly GCA_023053685.1. NCBI lineage: Eukaryota > Metazoa > Chordata > Lepidosauria > Squamata > Dipsadidae > Diadophis > Diadophis punctatus. The sequence continues at coordinate 82,191,887 of JALIGW010000004.1, read as the reverse complement.
GGCTTTCTTGGCTGCCACCACGCATAATTGATAACCCTTTCAATTATGGTTCCAGGGAGTCTTTGAGAAAAAAGAGAACAAATGAGGATAGAAAGCCTCAAATACCCCAATCTGAGATATCAATTTTGACATTGCATTAAAAGTTTGGAATTGTCCAGTGAAGAAATCTTAAGATTCATAAAAAAAGGAATTTAAACTCTTTTAAGTTCAGCTCAGAAATGTCTTTTGCGATAAAAGATTGTTGCTTCAGTTAAAAGAAGAGACTAAACTTTATCTTAGTGAAAAAATGTTTTTTAAGTTCCATAAGAGGGTGGGTTTTTTTTGCCTTTAATGTTCTACAGAGAGAGGATAAAACTGTTGTGTACAAATAAAACACCTTGTTCAAGAATGTTATTGATGGTTTTAGGACGTGTGTGTGTGTGTGTGTGTGTGTGTGTGTGTGTGTGTGTGTGTGTGTGTGTGTGTGTGTGATGTTCAGGGTTCTGATGCTTTATAGTTCTTTTCATAACTTAAAACTATACTTCCTACGCAAAGATTTGTTCTGATGCAACAGGCAATGTATTTGTTGAAATTCATATACTACATGTCCAGACTCTAGTTGGCTCTGCTCATCTGTATTTGGCAGTCATAACAAAATAACAGGATAACAGAATATCAGGTTGGAGGTCTTCTAGTTCAACCCCCTACTCAAGCAGGAGACCCTATACCGTTTCAGATAAATGGCTGTACAGTCTCTTCTTAAAAACCTCCAGTGTTGACTTCAGGTGCTGGAGTAAATTTAGGGGAGGGTTACCAAGATGGTGAGGGATCTAGAAACAAGCCTTAGGAGAACTAACGAAGGGTTTGGTTCTGGTTTAACCTCTAGAAGAGAAGAATGACAAAAGATGTTATCGTTTTTAAAATATCTGAAAGGCTATCTCATAAAAGAAAGGAGATATTAAGTCTCCATGGGAGCAGAACCAGAGGGTTAGAATTATGACCCAATTGTGATCACAACCAGAGGTGGTATTCAGCCGGTTCGGGCGAACTGGTAGCGGACGTTTTGAGTAGTTCAGAGAATTGGCAAATACCACCTCTGGCTGGCCACGCCCTCCCGCCCCCGCCGTTCCCTGTCCTATATTCCCTTGTTTTTTACCTCAGCTGATTCGCACAGCAGAGCGGATTGCCGTACCTCAGCTGAGCTAAACCTCAGCTCACCAGCACTGACACCGAGCGCGGTGTTTGAGTGCTGCACGCGTGCGCGAAGTGCGCATTAGACATGCCATGCATGTGAAGCATGCTCTCATAGAACCGGTAGGAAAAGATTTGGAATCAGTGGATCACAACCATTGACAAGAGAACGAAGGATATCAATTGCCAGTGTTTTTTACTCTTGCTTGCCAGTTGTGAAACAGGCCGGTGAAAAATTAGCCGTATAGAAAAGCGCTGCTAAGATCATCCTGTGGGAAGTTGGGTCACCCTAATCGTATCTCTAACAGAGCCCAATGACCCACTCTCGATGGAAGAAGTCGGAAAGACCAACACTAGGTGGCTACAAGGAATTGACATGGTCTGGATTTCTTTGTAGTGTAGCCATCATCCAGATGTTTAAAGTTTAGATATGAAAATCTGACATTAAGCAAAAAATAAAAAAACAGAAGACACAACCTTTTGTAGATTTTTTTTAACTGCCAATTTGTCAAGACATTCTTATGTACCCTGAGTAGAATTCTGAAAATTAGTGGATTGGTGACATGGGAGACTCTACTCCATTTTTAGACCCTTAGGGATCTTACTGTCTTTATCCACTAGACTTCTATACTGTTTCACGGTGCTTTACAAACCCTCTTTAAGCGGTTTACAGAGTCAGCCTCTTGCCCCCAACAATCCAGGTCCTCATTTTACCGACCTTTGAAGGATGGAAGACTGAGTCACCCTTGAGCCGATCAGGATCGAACTCCTGGCAGTCGGCAGAGTTAGCCTGCAATAATGCATTCTAATCACTGAGCCATGAGGAAGGAGAAGGCGAATGAGAATAAGGGAGGGAGGAAAGGCGGAAGGAAGGGCGGAAGGAAATGCAATAGCACTTAGACTTATATACCGCTTCATAGTGCTTTACAGCCCTCTCTAAGCAGTTTACAGAGTCAGCATATTGCCCCCAACAATTTGGGTCCTCATTTTACCACGGAAGGATGGAAGGCTGAGTCAACCATGAACCAGTCAAGATCGAACTCCAGGCAATGGGCAGAGTCAGCCTGCAATACTGCATTCTAACCACTGTGCCACCAGGAAGGAGATTGAAAAAGGGAATAAGAGAAGAAGGGAGGGAGGGAGGGAGGGAGGGAGGGAGGGAGGGAGGGAGGGAGGGAAGAAGGAAGGAAGGGAAGGAAGGAAGGAAGGAAGGAAGGAAGGAAGGAAGGAAGGAAGGAAGGAAGGAAGGAAGGAAGGAAGGAAGGAAGGGCAATAGCACTTAGACTTATATACCACTTCACAATACTTTACAGAGTCAGCCTCTTGCCCCCAACAATCTGGGTCCTCATTTTACCGATCTCGGAAGGATGGAAGGCTGAGTCAACCTCACAGTTGAAGTTTTGAAAGAAAACACAAACGAGATAACAGTGGACGCTCAGGCAGGACAAAGAGAAAAACAAGGCACGGAATAACTTAGAAAAATCGGGCAGGCTGGTCTAGATGTTTTCCAGGGGGAGCCATTTTGTCCGCCTATAAACACTTATTTGCTTGCTTGCTCCTATCTCCTCTTCCTTTTGTCTTCTAGCCGTACCCCATAAAATAGGGAGGATAATTGAAGGGAGCCCTGCCGATCGCTGTGCGAAATTAAAAGTCGGAGACCGGATCTTAGCTGTGAATGGCCAGTCCATTATTAACATGCCTCACGCCGATATTGTGAAGCTCATTAAAGATGCTGGCCTTAGTGTAACTCTTCGCATCATTCCTCAGGAGGGTAAGTGCTTGACCCTTAAAATCCAGGAGGGAACTTGACGGAGGAACCAATTAATCCAAACGGCTCCCTTGGGGAAAGGGGAGCGATTTTTGTTGGGGTGGACAGGGCACGACATCCTATCAAGGGTATTGTCGCTTCCCTGCAGACCTTGCTGGAATACTGATAAGGCTCGCTAGTTTGGGTCGTGAAACATCCAGTAGAAAACAACCAAGCAGGAAAGCAGCACAGACCCTTCATTTCAACCCTGATCTACAGTCTCCTTGATTGGTTGGCTGGAATGGAATCTCAGCCCTTCAGATTCCTAAACTATATTTGAATCCAATCAGAAAAAAGGCCCCAGATGAACAGAGGTGCTATTCCCTTACTTTCCCTAGCGGTTCGCAAATGTGAACGGGCGTGCATGGCCTTCCGTGCATGTGCTTTGCTCACGTGCACGGCTTGCACGCATGCGCGCATCTTCAAAATGTGCCTAAATAGGATGGCATAGCGCCGGTGCAGGTGGGCGTGCCTACCCGCAGGTCGCTACAACTGGTTTGCCCGAACCGGTGCGAACCCCGGCTGAATACCACCTCTGCAGACGAAGCATTTTGGGGTCCGTACATTTGCCTTTTGGAAAAACTAACCTTATTCCAACTAGCATTTGGAACAGTTGCAGTTTCATTCCATTTTACATGGTGGCATTTCCACTGACGTCAGTTAACTTGCTTGACTTTCTATTCTGAGAAGAGAACTCAAACAATCAGAGGTCCTAACAGATCAGTCTGAGCTTTAGATATTTTTGGTGTAGTTTCTACCCTTACATCTCCACCCAGCAGGGATGTCCACAGACTGTGGTAAAAAAAAAAATCAACATGGTAGCAGTGAGATTGAAGCTCGAGGTATTCTTTGGAAAATAAGTGGCTTGACCTTGTTCCCTTTCCTTGTTGTTCTCCCACAAAAAAATTGGATGGATAGATGGATTGATTAGATAGATGATAGATGATAGACAGACAGACATAGACAGACAGACAGATAGATGATAGATAGATAGATAGATAGATAGATAGATAGATAGATAGATAGATAGATAGATAGATAGATAGATAGATAGATAGATAGATGATTGAAAGAAGAAAGAGAGAGAGAGAGAGAATAGATAGTATGACTGGATTGGATTGGTTGCCTTCCTTTTTTTCTTCACTGAATGCCATCTGGAGTGAACACTGTCTAATGTCTCTTGTTCCACCATGCAGAGGTGAACAGCCCAGCTTCCGCACCCAGCTCAGAAAAACAGAGTCCCATGGCCCAGCAACACAGCCCTGGGACTCAGCAGAGCCCTGTAGCACAACCAGCCCCTCCACAGCCTCTACAGACTCAAGGACATGAAAACAGGTAAGGCAAGAATCTTTGGCTCTTGGTTCCATGGGGAAGGTGGGAAGAGCTTATTGGGCTTAAAGCCAAACAGCTCAGCTTCACTTAACACTTTTGTTAGTGTGAAGAAAGATTCCAATTCGTAGAATAGGAGAAGGGTGGGTGGACATAAACGAGTCATCAGTTTAGAATCGTTTTGTTCCCACAACAGTCTAAACCCAACTCCTTCTTGAATGCCATTGACCCTTACCTGGTGCCAAGTTAGTGTATTGAACTTTAGCTGACTAAATTTTTACAGGCTTGAATAAATCTTCTGTACTGTAACCTAATGGGTAGTGCTAATTCTTTGTACTTGACGTTAATCTAGTCAATTAATTTATGGCTCAACCTATGCACAAGAATTTGGAAATCTTCTAAACTCACACTTGGCCCACAGCCTAGTTTTATTTTCTCTCCCTCTTAAATCTCACACTGTTCTAAGTATTGTAGTGCCTCTCCATTTCTTGCAGCACCCATGTTGTGGTGCACACCAGAACCATACCTGGTCATTCTACGGACATCACAAACACCACTGCCTGGGGAAATGACTTCTCATTCTCAACCGAGGCCCTCCAAATTAAAAACGAGATGCTACATTATTATACTACCTGAGACTTCTCAGGAAACAACAACTGAATGAAACACTGCTGGTGACCTTCTACCGCTGCACCATAGAGAGTATTTTAACTTGCTACACCTGTGCATGGTTTGCCAATTGCACAGTGGCAGATAGGACAGCGCTCCAGAGGGTTAACGTCATTGCCCAGAGGATCATGGGTTGCCCTCTCCCCTCTTTGGAAGAGCTTTATAGCTCCCGCTGCCTTAAGAAAGTTCAAAACATACTTAAAGATCCATCGCATCCTGGACACCCTTTTTTTGAACTATTACCATCTGGCAGACGGTACAGGATAATAAAAACAAGGACAAATAGGCTGAAAAACAACTTCTATCCCAGAGCAGTAACTATACTGAATGCTACTGTATAGTGCAATATTAATGCAGTATCAGGGGTTTTCAGTTCAATTGTATAGAATGTGAAGGATGTGTGTTTATGTTTTATTTTTATAGTTTTCTTATGTATGATGCAGGGGTGGGTTCTAACTTACCTCGCTGCCGGTTTGCTTCCTCCCACGTAGCGTGGGTGCGCCTCGTGGGCACGCGCACGCTTGACATGCGCATGCGCGTGCATGCGCAGTGCTGAAAAATCCTAATTTTTTTTTAAAAGCTGAAAACAAGATGGCGATCACATGCACAGTGACAGAAATTCGGCTTCTGCACATGCTCAGAAGAAAAGGAAAAAAATTGAAAAAAAATTTGAAAAAAAATTTAAAACCAAAAACAAGATGGCGACCGCATACACCATGCCGGAAACTCGGCTTCTGCACATGCTCAGAAGAAAAAAAATTCAAAAAAATTCAAATTTTTTTTTAAAGATGGCAGCGCCCACAGACCGGCACCAACCGAACCGGTTCCGTGATGTCATCGTGACATCACCAGCGGATTGCTACCGGTTCGGGTGAACCAGTCCGAACCGGGAGGAACCCACCTCTGGTATGATGTACACTGAAGATGGCATTTAATTTCATGGTACGAGGTGCAATGACAATAAAGTAAACTATGAAACTACGTGCTTTGATTACTTGGCCAAGATTACGGGACTCCGTTTTACAATACATCAATCTGCTGGATTTTGTTTCCATTTATTTTACAGGTTTGTCATTTCGCCAGCAACAGAACGTTCAATTCTAATGCCATTGTTGTTGTTGTTTTCTTGTTTAGTTACAGGTCGGAAGTAAAAGCAAGGCAGGATGTCAAACCCGACATTCGGCAACCTCCGTTTACAGATTACAGGCAACCTCCGTTAGATTACCGGCATCCGCCTGTATTAGATTACCAGCAATCCCCCCCTTTGGATTACCGGCAGCCGCCTTTGATAGATTACCGGCAACATTCTCCTGACACCAGACAGTTCCCCTTATCGGATTACAGGCCACCTCAGGTATTCCCCGTCGTCGGTGTGCGTAATTTTATATTGCTTTTTCCGTTCTGCGCCCCAATCGTTTGATGTTTCTATTGGGTAAAATTAATTAACTAACTGATAGATAAAGGACTTTATGGATTAAGCCAACTGACCATCTCGAATATGAAAAACGGATCCAAAAAAATGCAAATAAAATGTGAAAGAAACATGTACAGGACGTGTTCATAATAAATTGTCACTCCTGGGGTTAACTGTGGTTTGATCTAGATGTTCCGTTTCCTCTTCATAATGGCCTTTGAAATAAAGAGGGCTGGTTTGATAGTGATAGGAAGGTTGTTCCCTGCAAAAAGGAAGACGGTTTCTCTGGGTGGCCCAATATTTATTTATTTAGTTAGTTTTTTTAAATAAGGGACCAAATAAGCATCCCTTTCTGTGTTGTACAGTTTGTAGTCAATCAGAATGTGTCCAGTGTCTTCCAAGGGTTGAGAACTCTCTCCCTCCCTCCCCCCCTCTCTCTCGCTCTCTGTGTCTGTCTGTCTGTGTGTGTGTGTGTGTGTGTGTGTGTGTGTGTGTGTGTGTGTGTGTGTGTTTCCTGTGCCTGACATTAACAAATGATGATAGATAGATAGATAGATAGATAGATAGATAGAGAGAGAGAGAGAGAGGGGGGGGGGGAGAGAGAGGGGGGAGAGAGAGGGGGGAGAGGGAGAGAAAGGGAGAGAAGGAGAGATGATAGAGCAACAGCAATAGCCCTTAGACTTATATACCGCTTCACAGTGCTTTACAGCCCTCTCTAAGCAGTTTACATAGTCAGCCTCTTGCCCCCAACAATCTGGGTCCTCATTTTACCCACCTCGAATGGATGGAAGGCTGAGTCAACCTTGGGTTGGTCAGGATCGAACTCCTGGCAGTCGGCAGAGTTAGCCTGCAGTAATGCATTCTAATCACTGAGCCACAAAGAAGGAGAAGAAAAATGGGAATAAGGGAGGGAGGGAGGAAAGGAAGGAAGGAAGGAAGGAAAGAAGGAAGGAAGGAAGGAAGGAATAGCAATAGCAATAGAATTATATATTGCTTCACGGTGCTTTGCAGCCCTCTTTAAGCAGTTGACAGAGTCAGCCTCTTGCCCCCAACAATCTGTGTCCTCATTTTACCGACCTCAGAAGGATGGAAGGCTGAGTCAACCATGAGCCGGTCAGGATCGAACACCTGGCTGTGGGCAGTGAGTCAGCCTGCAATACTGTTTTCTTTCACTTTCTTTGTGTTGCTGCCTGTGAAAGCAAGCTACAGAAACCCTTCTATATTTACAAACACATGCCTTCCGGGATCAGCTAAGGAATAGCTGATCGAGTCAAATCCCACTACAGTTATGTCTGCTCTTGTTCCTTGGATGGGAGCCATATCATTTGTCTAAGCGAGAGAACGAGAGAGTCACTTTTACGCATGGATAACCTCAGCAGCTCCACCAGCAGATTGGCTAAATGTAAACTCCATGGAAGGACTGTGTAAATATTGCCACTTCTTTTTTCCCCCTTTTACAGATCAATTCTTCCGGTAATTAGGAAATCATTTTAAAAACCCACAAAGGAGCTCAAGCAAATTGGGGGAAAAAGACTGTTGTTTCAGCATATCGTACCTTATGTGTCTATTTAAGTTGCTGTTTGAACTGTCCAGACAGACATTCTCCACACACAAATTGCATGGATGGCCAGATTCCAACATGCTCACCAACTCCAGCAGTCTTATCCTGAGACGTATTCTGACAAGACACAGATTTGATAAGCATAGAATGTAAGCCGAAATGTATACAATGTATGTATAAAGTCATAAATAACTCCCTTTTTACGACCCTGTAATCCCTTAATTCGGGATAGAGTTGGGACGACTGGATGGAGCTGAGCATTTACTGGCCGGATCCCCTTCCTGACACCTAAGTGGAGTTCACAGCAGATATTTTCTCTTTGCGCCCTAGGAGAGAAAAATCTGCCACTACCTAAGATTGAACTTTCAACCTTCCGAGCGGGAGGCGAGTGTCTTTACCGTTAGGCCACCATGCCATTCAATAAAATCATAAATATTTTATCTTATATAAGCTACATATCCATAATACCAAAAGGATGCCAATATTTTCAGTTTAGAACAAATACAGAGAAGAGCAACAAAGATGATGAAAGGTCTAAAGGCTAAATCTTATGAAAAACGACTACAAGAACAGGGACGGGTTTAGGTTAAGGAAGAGAAGATTGAAGGGAGACATGATAGCAGTCTTCCAATACTTGAAGGTGTCAGGCCGAAACCATTTTACTTGGGGTCTTTGGCCTGCCACACTTTATGCTATTTTAAAATGTATTCTTTGCTATGGGAATTTGGGAGGGGTCATTGCATGAGGGATGTCTGCATGTAGCCATAACAAATTCCTTCTAGATTGTCAAGGTCATCCTTTGTCTTTGCACTCCTGCACCTGCATGGAAGGAGATGGGAGTTGCTGCCAAGTTGGCAGATGAAGATTGGTCAACGTGATGGACTTGGGGGAGTGGGGACAAGGGCTTGAACTTTCAACTGGGTGGATAAACCCCTGGGACTTCAGATTCGGGTTTCTCCCAGATGTGCCAACATGGCTCTGCTAATAAATTGGAACTTTGAGGAATACTTTGCGTCGGACTCTGATTTAGTTTTCGATGCTATTTGGAACCCTGACAGAAGGCCTGCCACAGGAAAGAGCGGGTGACTTTATTCTTCATAGCACTTGAAGTTAGGACAAAAAGGAATGGATGGAAGCTCCTCAGAAGGAGAGCCAACCTGGAAATAAGGAGGAATTTCCTGATAGTGAGAACAATTAATCAATGGAACAGTGTCGTGCCCCCGTCGGAGTCTGAATCCGAGGGGGAAGATGAACAGCTGACAGAGAGCGGGAGAGTGGCTCCGTTGGCTGTGGAGGAAACAGGGGAAGGGCAAAGTCTGGCTGGGCAGAGCAGGGGAGAGGTAGAACAAGGGAGAGGGGGTTCAGATGAAGACCAAGGCCCACCCCCTCCTCATCCTAGGGCATGCAGGGAAAAAAGCAGAAGAGAGCAATGTGGGTTGCGTGGCTTACGAGGAAGGAAAGGGCCTCGATTCCCTTCACAAGGCACACCTGGGGATGGAGTTTAAAGGAGAGGCAGTTGGGAAAGGCGTTTGTTGGGAACAAACGCTGAATTCATCTAGTATTGAGAGTTGTGGCCTGCATTCCTGTCATTCCTCCTGACTGTTTGAATTATTGTCGTGCTTCTGTGTGCTTATGTTGTCTTGCTGGAATTATTGACGTGAATTCATCTGGAGTGATTGATTTGCAGTCATTCTGCATACAGCATTTGAAGTGGAGTATCTGCAGCCAGAAGCTGCTGCAGGTTTGTGGGAGAGCTTTTCTGCAGGCTGGAGAGTAAATGGAGCGTTGGGGGCAAAGTTGGTGCCAATAAAGGAACTCATACCGGTTCTCTGGCTGAGTTGCCTTCATGCCACGCCCCGGGTCATCACAAACAGCTTGCATTCAGGAGTTGTGGGTCCTCCATTGCTGGAGATTTTCAAGTAAAGATTGGACAATCATTTCTCTAGGGTGGTATAAAGATGCCTACCTTGGGCAGATGGTTAGACTAGAAGACCTCCAAGGTCACTTCCAGCCTTGTGATCCTATGATAATTACCCATCTGCCAATATCTGAACTTGGCTGCTCTGATGTGCGTTGTCTCCATTCACATGCCAAAATAAACTATGGCTTTTCTTGACGGAAAAGAGACTGGGTGCTATTTAGTCTTCTATGTCCCCCTCTTCTTCTTTTTTTCCCTCTGGAGCAGCCATGAAGAGAATAGAAATTTTTTGCTTTAGGTTTCGTCTCCCCTTAACTGCACTGTTTTTAATATAAAATATAAAATTTAGCTAGAGTTTTGTTGAATCACAATTTGAAGCATCATTGTTTCAAGTAAATTGTACTTATAATTAGTCATAATTTGACAGTTTCAGAGACTACGGTAAGCTGCAGTGTTAATGTCCTCAGAATGAGAGCTTCTGATCATATTTGTGTGTGTGTGTGTGTGTGTGTGTGTGTGTGTGTGTGTGTGTGTGTGTGTGTGTGTGTGTGTGTGTTGTTCACGTTATTGTTGACTCCTGGCAGTTGCCTCAACATCTCCTGCAAATTTCTTCACAAAATTTCAGAAGTGGTTTGCCATTGTGCCATTCTTAGGGCTGAGACAGAGTGACTGGCCCAAGGTTTCCCAGCTGGCTTTGTATGTCAGGCAAGATTAGAATTCATGATCTCCTGGTATCTAGCCTGATGTCTTAACCATACACCAAACTTAGCTGAGGATGACAACATCCCACCCAAAGCTGCAGTTTACACTAAGCATATGGCAATGGCAATAGCACTTAGACTTTTTTTGAATATTTTTTTATTTTTCTTCATTAAACATCCTAATATTTTAATACAGATCTACACCCGTTTTTAAAACATTGTTATTTATCGATTATGCACAATAAATCATAAATTTACAAAGTCTCATCTTCATTTTCTTCTCACGTTGTCACAGTCTTTCCTTTAATAGCACTTAGACTTATATACTGCTTTACAGTGCTTTATAGCTCTCTCTAAGCAGTTTACAGAGTCACCATATTGCCCCCAACAATCTGGGACCTCATTTTTACCAACCTCAGAAGGATGAAAGGCTGAGTCAACCTTGAGGTGGTGAGCCAGCATCAAACTGCTGGCAGTCGGCAGAATTAGCCTGCAATACTGCATTCTTACCACTGCGCTCTTAATGGTCTTAATGAGATCCATATGATCTTTTTTTAAAAAAATCCTGGTGAATATTTCAATTAAGCATTGCGATATAAAGAGGTCAATTAATCTGAGTCCGTATCTCTTCGTTGACATGGCAATACGCTGAAAGTATTGGCCTTGGTCAAAAAAAAGAAAGAAATGCTACCACTTCTTTAAAATGTTAATTTTTCTTCTCTCCTTTGGTTTGTCTAGGATTTTGATTATTTTACTGTGGACTTGGAAAAGGGAGCCAAAGGGTTTGGATTCAGCATTCGTGGTGGGAGAGAGTACAAAATGGACCTCTATGTCTTGAGATTGGCAGAAGACGGGCCAGCAATAAGAAACGGACGAATGAGGGTAAGACAACTTGAAGGGGTAAATGCTAACAGATCATCGAAAGCCAGTGGCATTGAGCAAAATTAAGCTTATCTCTCACTAAATATGTACAGCACAGAGTATCAATGCTGGAGTCAGTACATCTGTAACGGTCAGTCTAACATAAATATATTTATGTTGATAAACATAAATAAACATTTAATAAATAAGTTAGAGCAGTTGCAGGAATTAGATATGTCTAGTCTAGTGAAAAGAAGGACTAGGGGAGACATGATAGCAGTCTTTCAATATCTGAGGGGCTGCCACAGAGAGGAGGGGGTTCACCTATTCTCCAAAGTACCTGAGGGCAGGACAAGAAGTAATGGATGGAAACTAATCAGGGAGAGAAACAATCTAGAAGTAAGGAGAAGTTTCCTGACAGTGAGAACAATAAACCAGGGGAAAGGCTTGCCTCCAGACATTGTGGGTGCTTCATCACTGGAGGTTTTTAAGAAGAGACTGGACATCCATTTGTCTGAAATGGTATAGGGTCTCCTGCTTGGGCAGGGGGTTGGACTAGAAGATCTCCAAGGTCTCGTCCAACCCTGTTGTTCTGTTAATATGATTTTCAAATTATTGGGACTTCTAATTGGCTGGTAGAGTGTACCTGTTTGGGCATAAGCAACCCACACATGCAGAGGTTAAATAGCTACTTCATTATGTTCAGCCTATAATACAGGAATCTGCCCGGTCTGGCAGCCTAGGAACAATTAGATAAAGCTCCATGGATTTGGAGGGGTGTGTGTGGTCTTGCCCTTTCGTGGTTGCACAGTGACTCCAAGCTAGCTCCACACTCCCTGCCAGACTGGGTGTTTCCTAGCAGTAACCCAAATACAGACTAGAAATAGGTTCTGTTGACTTCAATGGGTTCACATCACAATAAATAAGTATCCATTCATTTGCTTGATGTAGAAAATACAGTTGGGTTGTGAGGCAGATGTTACGATTATACAGCATTATATGCTAATACATTTGCAATGAAGTGTTTTCTTGAGGAACGGAGCTATCTTATAGCATTGATAGCAGAGGTGGTATTCGCTTACCTTCCCTAACGGTTCGCAAATGTGAGTGCGCCACCTTCACGCATGCGTACATCATTCCGCACATGCACCCAAGTTAAAAACACACATAAAAAGGATGAAAAAGAGCCGGAGCGGGTGGGTGGAGCCTCCCGCGATTTCTGCTACCGGTTCGGGTGAACCGGACAGAACCGGCAGAATACCACCTCTGATTGATAGACTTCAGAAGAGCAGAACATCCATATTAACCATCTGTGTTTTCCCTTGTTTTTCCCCCCTTTCTTTTTGTTTCAAAGAGAAAGCAGCGCTCTTGTTGTGGAGCTGATGTGCAAATTAATAAAAATAAGTTAAATCGCCAGATTGAAAACATGAGCCTCAGTAATTGCACAAAATAATAGTCATCGTGTAAGGAACACACGAACCACAGCTAAGCTAATCTGTCTGATCATTGCTGCAGATTTATTTGCACATCAAAGTTATCTTCCAAGGAATAAAACTATCCCATGCCGGTCTTTGTAGGATTTTTATTCCTGCCGAGATGCAATTTTTCCTCTTTAGTTGCACTCGCTATTACTGAAGTACATGTTTAAAGATGGAAAGACAACTCTATAATTAGGAACCTTCTGGAGTGGATTCCGAGAAAGGCATTGAGGGGGATCCAAAAATTAGAAACAAGGTGTCACAAGGGGAGGTTGGAAGATCTGGGAATAATTAAATTGAGGAGGGATGTGAGACGGTCTTAAAATATCGAAATGGCTCTCCTCCCAAAGACGATCAAGACTTGTTTTGTATTGCCCTAAAGTCCAGAACAGGGAATGATTTATTTAAATTAGAGGGAGGCGGATTCTGATTAAATATTAGAGGGGGGGACCCATCCTAAAATAGAAGCAATTCAGACAGAGGAACCAACCCCCCAGAGGGATGGCATTTTCTTGTTCACTGGGCGTGTTCAGGTAAGAGATGAGATGAGTTTAAATTTGAATTCCTCATTAAACAGGACAGCTGATGTGGCAGTTTTCAATGCTAATGATAAGAGTCCATGAGAAACCCTGAATTCAGAGGAGCCAAAAGTTTTAAGTACATTCCTTTTTCAGTTATTCTGATCAGTTTACCCGACACCGTTCTCCACTGCTAAATGTTCTCCCACTAATGTATCATTCACTCGTCTTTGAAAGCAAAGCTTCATTGCTGCTGACCTTGGCCCATATGCGACATTTTCCCATTCATAAATTATTTTCCACTTACATTTTCTTCTTTCTCTTCTTGAATATTTTGGAATCTTAGCTGATAAGAAGCCCTCTCTACCTCTAAGAATATAATGGACTCTTCGAACCCTTTGTTAACTGTTATTAATTTCTGCTCCATAATTTCTACTTTCTTGTCTGTCTGTTCCATTTTTGTTTCGACTATTTTTATTTTACGTTCATTTTCTATTCTATTATTTTGAATTTTTTCAATTTTTTCATTTATATTTTTTATGTCTCCTTTCATTTCTCCCATCTCTATTTTAATTTCTGCATGATGTATTTTTGTCTCTTTGTGGTTATTTGTTATAGTTTCCTGTGTTTTAGTTATGGATTCTTGCGTCCTTGCTATAATCCATTCATAAATTATTTTCCAAACGTCAATGAATGTATTTATTGTGTAGTGGGCTTCAGTAGGCAAGAAGCAGACCAGCATAGCTACAACAGCATTTATTGACTCAAAACTGGAACTGAGGAATAGCAGACAAATGCCTGTAATTTATACTCTGGGCCCACAGGGCTTTAACCAATCATAATCCTTGAAAAAGCCCACCCAAATATGAATGTTCTAAGTTTCCCTCCAAAACAGTTGGAGTTAACAGTTAGGGTCGTCTAAAGGTTAGTTTCACTTTAGCAGGGCTTAACACAACTTTATATATATTCAATACATAACAGTATTTGTATTTGCTTTCTGGTCTTCCCGCTGTGAAGGAATCATCCAGTCCCAATGCATAGGATCCCAATTGCATCTGATCCCAAGACATACAACCTTTTCAACTAGATCTGGAAGAAGAGGGATTTTTTAAAGAAATTGTGTGCCTTATCAACTTCCATCGACATATCCATTTTTTAATCCGTAAAAGACTCAAATTTGCCATCCATCGACATATCCACTTTATCCCTTAAAAGCCCCAAATTTTCCATGTTACAATGTGTAGCTGCGATATTTGGCCACAATTGTTCTAAGGGTATCACTTTTGTACTTGGGTGTTCAGATCCCTAGTAACTAAGAGCAATTGGGGGGAATTGTGTTTTATAATGGAAGGAATTGGACCTGTCTAGTTTAATGAAAAGAAGGACTAGGGGTGACATGATAGCAATCTTCCAACATTTGAGGGGCTGCCACAAAGAAGAGGGGGTCAACCTAGTCTCCAAAGCACCTGAAGGCAGGACAAGAAGCAATGGATGGAAACTACTCAAAGAGAGAAGCAACCCAAAATTTAGGAAAAATTTCCTGACAGTGAAGACAATTAATCAATGGAATGATTTGCCTTCAGAAGTTATGGGTGCTCCATCATTGCAGGTTTTTAAGAATAGATTGGACAGCCATTTGTCTGGAACGGTATAGGGTCTCCTGCTTGAACAGGGGGTTGGACTAGAAGACCTCCAAGGTCCCTTTCAACTCTGTTATTCTGTTATATTATGCATTAACTTTTATTGCCAGCCATTTCTTATCTTTTGGTAGTTTGGACCTCCAAAGTTCCTTCCAAACTCTGTTATTCTATTATAATTAAACAAAAAAAAATTAATTAGCACACTAAACATTATTTAGGAATTCATTCTGGGTTCCGGTGGTTTCTGTTAAGGCTTCATATGGGCTGCGTTCTTAATTTAAAGTGGAATTTCCTTCTCGTCAATCTCAGCTCCCATTGCCGAGTCTTTGGTCATCATTTTTTATTCTAAAGCATTTGGAGGACATGACACTAATTCTCTACTCCATTCTTCTTTAGCCACTTTTAATAAAATAGGGATTAGCTTTTGATGGATCGGAAACCTAAAACTCTAGTAACAGAATGTATTGAACTGAAATAATAGATAATAATAATAAAGTAGAATGCATTTTCTTGAGGGTACTTGAATTGATTTCCACTACATATTTTATTTTATCTTAATAAGAAACAAATGGGCGGTCTATTATATAGCCTATTTTCAAAACAGTTCAGCTCTCATAGTCAAAGAAACCTAAACAGGAAGGAAGGGACTTCTTTTTTTTTTATACTTATGATTAATTTTATCGTTTATTTTCCATCTCATCATGACAGGGTAGCAAAACTTTCAGGGATGTAGCTTTTGAGGTGGGTCATAAAACCATGCTAAGTTAACCTTGAGGAGGTAACTTATGTCTAGTTTTTGTTATGTCTAATCCGGATGTGAACAGACTTTCCCGAACCTCCACAAGTTCGCTTGCTGTCTCTTTCCATCAGCAGGAAGGATGGGGAAAGAAAAGGTACCCAAACAGTTTGTCTAGAAACGACAATCCATATTTAGAAAGACGGTGTCATTTTTTTGCCAGGCAATTAGTCTCTTCCAGGAGCTTTAATTATGGAAATGCATTAAGTTGGCAGACAATGGTACCCCCTGGTGCACAATCAGAGGCTGTTTTGATCATTAAAAGTTGCCACTTAACACAGGCTGAAAGCCCACGCAGGTAATTACGCTTTGTTCTGACCTGGCAGGGAAAATAGTCCACCTGGAATGAATTTTGCTCATTCAGGAATAAAATGCAACATCTTTGGTTTAAACAAAGCTAGTATAATTGTTTTCGAAACATCAGAGGTGAACCAGGGACATCCGACTGAAAATATTTACCGGGATGCTAAATTTGCCGGTCTGTTTTGTCATGTCAGGCCTATTGGAAGGGCAGAGTATTTATTTATTATTATTTAGGGAAGATGAGAACGTGGCAGAAACAAACATATATACACAGTCCACGTAATTATATATAAAACTTACATGCGGATACAGCAGTGGCTATCCAATTCAGCTATCCAGACAATCGCCTTTGTGTGTTAACAGATTAACAGAGTTGTAAGGGACCTTGTAGGTCATGTAGTCCAACCCCCCGCCCAAGCAGGAGATCCTACACCATTTCTGACAAATGGCAGTCCAGTCTCTTCTTGAAAGCCTCCAGTGATGAAGCTCCCACAACTTCCGAAGGCAACTTCTGTTCCATTGGTTGATTGTTCTCATTGTCAGGAAATTTTCTCTTTTATTTCCAGGTTGAATCTCTCCTTGATCAGTTTCCATCCATTATTCCTTGTCTGGCCCTTCAGGTGCCTTGGAAAATAGCTTGACCCCTTCCTCTCTGTGGCAGCCCCTCCCAGAGGAAGGGGTCAAGCTATTTTCCAAGGCACCCGAAGGCCAGGCTTATAACATATATGCCCAGTCCACATAATTATATACTGTATAAAACTTATCTGCGGATACGGCAGTGGCTATCCAGATGTTCGCCTCTGGATGTTGCTTCATGCAGGTCTTCTAGGGAACCAGAGAATGCATATTGTAGGCAGTCTTGCACAATATGTTTGCGTTATCAGCACCACAATCGCAACACGGGGAATCTTTCCATCCCCACTGATATAGGGCAGAGTCACTCCTTCCGGTATTAAAGGTCATTCGGTTGAATTTCAACCAGAAGGAACGAGACCAGTGGTGAAATCTACTTACTTTCCCTACCTGTTTGAAAGTGCGCGCTTTGCGTGCGCGCTTTTTCATCCGCACTCCGCTCGTGCATGCTTTTTCACCCTCTGCGGAGCGAAGTCCATGGGGAAGCCGGATTTCCTTAAGAACTGTATTATTAACTTAACAACTGCGGTGATTCACTTAACAACAGTGGCAAGAAAGGTCATAAAATGGGGCAAATCACACTCAGTCTTGCTTAGCAATGGAAATTTGGGGCAGTTGTACATTGAGGACTGCCTGTGACAGAAAAAGGGGAACAGAAGGAGACTGAATTTGGTGTGGTGGCTGGATGAAAGCCAGCAAAAAGGAAGACTTCTAATGAGGACCAGGTGAAAGAAAAAAGAAATTCTGAAAAATTCTCCATCTCCATGAGAAAGGCAGTTGGACAGCAACTGAAAAGGTTGGCAGTTGTTTCAGCCCATGGCTGTCCTTCTTCCTATCATGTGAGTCAGAGCAATTTGTAAAAATAATAAAGGCAGGAAAAAAGAAAGAAAGAGAGAGAGGGGGGGAGGGAGGGAGGGAGGAAGGGAGGGAGAGAGAGAGAGAGAGAGAGAGAAAGAAAGAAAGAAAGAAAGAAAGAAAGAAAGAAAGAAAGAAAGAAAGAAAGAAAGAAAGAAAGAAAGAAAGAAAGAAAGAAAGAAAGAAAGAAAGAAAGAAAGAAAAAGAGAAAAAGAGAAAGAAAGAAAGAAGAAAGAGGAGGAGGAGAGAGAGAGGGAGAAAGAAAAGAAAGAAAAGAAAGAAAGAAAGAGGGGGAGAGAGAAAGAAAAAAAGAAAGAAAGAGAAAAAGAAAAAGAAAAAGAAAGAAAGAAGAAAGAAAGAAAGAAAGAAAGAAAGAAAGAAAGAAAGAAAGAAAGAAAGAAAGAAAAGACCAGCTTTCCCCACCAAATTCTGGTTGTGGAGATAAAGTGAAGGGAGCTTTTGAGCTCCTGGAAAATTCACATTGGATGTGAGACTCCAAATACAGGTAGTCCTCGACTTACGACCTCAACTGAGCCCAAAATTTCCGTGAGACATTTGTTAAGTGAATTTTGCTCCATTTTATGACCTTTCTTGCCTCAGTTGTTAAGTGAACCACTGCAGTTGATAAGTTAGTAACCCGGTTGTTAAGTGAATCCGGCTTCCCCATCGACTCTGCTCGTCAGAAGGTCACAAAAGGGGATCACGTGACCTTGGGACACAGCGGAGGTCATAAATATGAATCAGTTGCCAAGCATCTGAATTTCGATCCCGTGATCCTGGGGATGCTGCAAAGGTCGTAAGTGTGAAAAAGGGTCCTAAGTCACTTTTTTCAGTGCCATTGTAACTTTGAACAGTTACTAAACGAACTGTTGTAAGTCAAGGACTGCCTGTAGCCATAATAAGAAAGACCAGGAGGAGCAGATAAACATTCCTGAGATCTGACCCGAGATCTGTACATCTTTCCTTCGTTAAACAGGAGGGTGAAAATCCAGATTTAGTGGTGTGTGAATTGATCATTGTGATGCTCCTGTGTGAAATGTTGCGTCTACAAGGTGTAACTTGGTCCCCTTATTTTTCCAACCTGGCAGGTGGGAGATCAAATTATTGAAATCAACGGGGACACTACGAGAGACATGACCCACACCAGAGCAATAGAACTCATCAAATCCGGTGGCCGAAGAGTACGGTTGTTACTAAAACGTGGAACCGGGCAGGTCCCAGAATATGGTGGGTTTCCACTTTTTTTATTTTTATTATCATTGTTGTCGTTGTGGTGGTGGTGGTTGTCGATTTAGTGGCCCTTACCTTTCAAACTACCTGTATTGTGTTTGGTGTAACATGGAAGTAATGCTGCAAAAAAGGGGGGGGGGGCGATGTTTGTTTGTGTAGTGGAGTTTCCTCTTTGGCTCCGTCCTGAGGGAACATTCCAGAAAGACGTAGTCTTTCTAGAACATTCTTTCATCCCCTGGGGAAAAAATTATATGGATGTGGTAGAAGAAAGATTCATTTGTAAGCCCCCTGACATCTGGACCCAACTCCTTTCCACCCTACTCCCTATAGTAAACATCGCTACAGGTAGTCCTCAACGTACGACCAAAATTTCTATTGCTAACTGAGACCATTGTTAAGTGAGTTTTGGCCCATTTTACACCCTTTTTGGCCACAGTTGTTAAGTGAATCACAACAATTGTTAATAACACGGTTGTTAAGTGAATCTGGCTTCCCCGTTGACTTTGCTTGTCAGAAGGTCGCAAAAGGGGATCACAGGACACTGCAACCGTCATAAATATGAACCAGTTGATAAGTGTCCGAAATTTGATCACGTGACCATGGGGATGCCACAATGGTCGTAAGTGTGAAAAACGGTCATAAGTTACTTCTTTCAATGCTGTTGTAACTTCAAACAGTCACTAAAAAGTGGTTGTAATTTGAGGATTACATATATTATTATATCAAACTGGTGTAGTATTACTTTTGCTGAGATACATGTTTACTTACATCATTATATGCTTCTTAGTTTGGCAAAATAAATACAATTACAAGGGCTCTCAATTTGACATTCCTGCCTACCAAATTGCCATTAAATACAACATTACAGAGGATTATATGCAGATTAACAGAGTCGGAAGGGTCCTTGTAGGTCATCTAGTCCAATCCCCCCCCCCCCCCGCGCCCAAGCAAAAGACCCTACACCAGGGGTGTCAAACTCAAGGCCCGGGGGCTGGATCTGGCCCGCGGAGCTGCCCTGGAAACAGCGAAGAACCGGCCCGCGGTGCCTCTGCCAGTAAAACGGAGCTTGTGAGGCCTGCACGCGGTACTCCTGAGCTCCGTGTTTGCTGGCAGAGGGTCGCAGGAGGCTGTCCCAGCCGAAAACGGAGCTTAGGAGCCCGTTTTCGCTGGCAGAGCACTCGGGCCACCACAGGCGCCCCCAATATGAGTGACATCGAACTGGCCATGCCCATCCCGGCCAGCGCACCCCAGCCCCCCGAGGTCAAACACAACCCTGATGCGGCCCTCAATGAAATTGAGTTTGACACCCCTGCCCGACGCCATTTCTGACAGATAGCAGTCCAGTCTCTTCTTGAAAGCTTCCAGTGATGAAGCTCTGGAGAAGATACCTTAACTACCAAGATGCATCCTATTATTCTTAGGATGGCTTTTTATGAATAAATCTCTCCCAGTCACATTTTTTCACTAACACATTTGCCTATAAATTTATTGGGGGTGGAAAAACCCTAACCAGTTAATTGGTTGCTGACATAACTCCTTTCTACAATCAAATATCTTGCAAATGTTTTCATCTGCAGAGGTTTCCACAATGTTTATTTTATTTCTCTTTCGATGCTTGTTTTGGAACTTGCTAGACTTTTTCCTAAGGATGTTTATTGGTTTTTATTTCTTTTAATATTTGATTTTAATTGCATTTAATGGGAAAGGGAGTAGGAAAATACACCTTTATAAAAGAAAAGAAAAGAAAATGGGATCGAGCGCGTATGCTATTTTCCCCGATTAGAACCATCTGGAAATTTTTAGTGTTGATCTTCAACGCATGAATGCAGAAAGAAAAAATATTCATTTGGAACCTGTAGTTTCTTCTGTGGTGTGATGCATGAAATTACGTCGGTTTTCTCTTGTATGTGCAAATTTGTGCATGCTAAAATGTTAATCATTGGTCTTACTTTGTCATATTTCAAGGAATAACTGCAGATTTCTTTTTTCCAGAGGGAAATCTTTAAAAAAAGCTTGTTGCTTGGGTAAATTCCAAATAGCTTTATTGCAATCATTAATCCACAAAAAGGAAAAAAGAGGAGAAAATGGATTTTGAATATGGATGGTCCTTGACTTACAACCACATCTGAATCTAACATTTCGGTTGTTAAGTGAGATGTTTGTTAAGTGATTTTTGCCACTGTTTTGTGACTTTTCTTGCAAAAAGTGAATCACGGCGGTTGTTAAATTAGCAACATGTTGCTAAGTGAATCTGGCTTCCCCGTTGACTTTGCTTGTCAAAAGGGGATCACATGACTCCGGGACACTGCAACCGTCATAAATATGAGCAATAGCAATAGCATTTTAGACTTATATACCACTTCACAGTGCTTCACAGCCCTCTCTAAGCGGTTTACAGAGTCAGCCTGTTGCCCCCAACAATCTGGGTCCTCATTTTATCGACCTCGGAAGGATGAAAGGCTGAGTCGACCTTGAACCGGTCAGGATCGAACTCCTGGCAGTGGGCAGAGTTTGCCTGCAATACTGCATTCTAACCACTGTGCCACCACGGCTGATAAAGATGAGTCAGTTGTCAATTGCGACATTGCACGTGTGCGCGCGCATTCCCTCATGCAATTTGGCTTCGGCGCATGCTCAGTAGCTGGAATCAGCCTGAAACACAGCTGAGGAGCCGATCAGCTGTGCTTTGGGCGAAGGAATAAAGGTCAGTTTAAACCCAGGGGCGGGTGGGAGGGCCCTTTTACAAGCAGCAGAACAGGAAAAACCTTCAAAACAGTAAAAAAAATTGCAAAAAAATCACAAAAAAAAGATGGTGGTGCCCATGGACCAGCACCGGTCCATCCACTTCAGTGACGTCACCAGCCGGTCACTACCAGTTCAGGCGATCTGGTCCGAACCCACCCCTGGTTCAAAGTTGCAGCATCACTGAAAAAAGTGACTTATGTTATGACCGTTTTTCAGAGTTACGACCGTTGCAGCATCCCCCCACGTGATCAAAATTCAGATGTTTGGCAACTGACTTGTATTTATGACCGTTGCAGAATCCCAGGGTCACGTGATCCCCTTTGGCGACCTTCTGGCAAGCCAAGTCAACCGGGAGGCCAGATTCGTTTAACAACCGTGTCGCTAACTGCAGTGATTCACTTAACAACTGTGGCAAGAAAAGTCATAAAATGGGGCAAAACTCACTTAACAAATGTTTCACTTAGCAAAGGAAATTTTAGTCGTAAGTTGAGGACTACCTGTACATAAAAATCCTATTTTAAACCTCCCTTATGTGCCAGTAGGTTAAAAACAGATGTCTATATAACAACATCTAAAAAGCTTTAAGAAGTGTATTTTATTACTGATGGCATTAGCCAGGGACTGAGATAATTCAAACAAGATTTTATTTTAGTGGTATTTTTCTTATTTATTTCTTATTTAATTTATTATTTTAAAAAAGAGATGTATAGCTGTGCGCAAGAAACAGTGACATTAAAACGTCCACATTCAGTTTTGCATTTTTATGTGACCGCTGTCTCGGTGGCTATTTAAGAAAGAAGCAACAGAATTAAGGCTAAATACGTAAATTAATTAAACTGTCCATCTCTCTATTCTAAAATAACCTAATTAAAAAGGCTCTTAGGACTGATCAGAATTTTTTAAAAAACTGGAAAGTAATGTGGGTTTATTATTGTACCATTGTTCAACAAAAGAATAACAGGCATTCATCTGAGTTTATTACATTGCAGAACAAGGGAGAAGAGAATCAGTAGGAATGAAGTCATTTAAAACTTATTCAAACAGAGAGAGAGAGAGAGAGAGAGAGAGACAGACAGACAGACAGACAGACAGGAGAGTCAGGGAAACAAATGCATTTGAAGTCCACACATAATTGTCTCAAGTGTTCAAAGCAGCATTAAGAATACTAATATCTGTCGAGAACTGTGGGAATCCCTAGAGCCGTGATGGCGATTCTCCCTGTGGGCACGTGAGCCATCGCCCAGCTCAGCTCCACCGCACACACACACGCATGTGCCTCCCACTGACCAGCTGATTTTCTGGAATCTGTCGCACATACACGGAGGGAGGGGCGCATGCGGGAGACATGTGCGCATGCATGGGGGGTCACGCGTGCATGCGTCAGGGTGGGGGGGAGCATGGGAGTTGTGGTGCCCCCCCCGCAGCCCATTTTTCATCCCAGGAGGCTGCAGGGAGGCATGCTAGGCCCAAAACAGGGTGTGGGCATGCAGTGTGCCCCTCGTGGCCCATTTTTGGTCCCAGGAAGCTGCAGGGAGGCCTACTAGGCCCAAAAACAGGGTGGGGGGGTCGCACGCATGCATGGGGGGCTGGGGAGCGCAGGGGGTCGTGCATGCATGTGCAGGGTGCGCGGGGTGTGTGTGACACATGCATTGTATTATGGGTCCGGCACACACACATCCACACTGTCACACACGAGAAAAAGGTTAGCCATCACTGCCCTAGAGGGTTGGGTTGCTCTCCGTTTCTATAAAATGACATTTAGATGGAGTTAAAAGGCAGTATTGTGCCTTAGGGAAAACAAAGTTGACAGGCTGCCATGAAAAGAAATATTAAAAAGGATCCCTCGGAAAATCAAATTCTCCGTGACAATAAACATTAGAATTTCCATTTCAGTCAGAAAGGCCATCTCTTCCACCTGCTCCAATTTCAAAGGAACTGAACAGGCAAAACTGAGGAATTAAAAGTCATTTGGTGTTGACTTTTCCATGTCAAGATATGAGGACTGAGCTGGCCACAAGAAAAGCTTCTGGTATTCAAAATTCAGCAAACAAAGATGCTTGTGAAGATTATGAACCTCAAAAGAGGTGAAATATAGATTCATCCAGAGCAGTTAATCTTCCAGAGATCTGAAATAGCCATAAGATCTCAAATAGCCATAAGAAACTAGGAAGATTGTTGTTAGACATTCTGATTATATAAAGCACCACACAGAGCAAACAAAGAGCAAAGTCACCATGTGCTTTACTGCTCAACTAAATACTGTAACAGGAAACAGGAAACTCTATTAGAACAAAAGA
This sequence comes from Diadophis punctatus similis, assembly GCA_023053685.1. Lineage (NCBI taxonomy): Eukaryota > Metazoa > Chordata > Lepidosauria > Squamata > Dipsadidae > Diadophis > Diadophis punctatus. The sequence continues at coordinate 82,167,962 of JALIGW010000004.1, read as the reverse complement.
ACATAGATATATCATAGATCCAAATTTGTAAATACTGCCATCTATTGGTTGAATACTACTGTAGTTGTTGCATAGAAATAAATTCCAACAATGAATTCCAACAATTATCCATGGTTATCCGTTCACAATCATGGGGAAGAAAGGATCTGAACATTCTCCTGTCTACAGGTAGTCCTCGTCTTACAACAGTTCATTTAGTGACTGTTCAAAGTTACAACAGCAGTCAAAAAAGTGACATGACATAAGTTTTTCACACTTACGACCATGGCTGCATTCCCACGGTCACGCAATCAAAATTCAGATGCTTGGCAACTGACTCGTATTTATGGCGGTTGCAGTGTCCCGGGGTCATGTGATCCCCTTCTGTGACCTTCTGAGAAGCAAAGTCAATTGAAAAACCAAATTCACTTAACAACCGAATCACTAATATAAGTCGAGGACTACCCATATATCTGTTTCTGAAATGTGTCTGCAATTCTCTTTCTTTCATTAATTGTCTGCATGCCTCTTTGTCTTATCTGTATTAGAAAAAAAGTTGGCTATTGCTTATAAATGTCTCTTCTAATCATGCAAAGCTGTTTTGTTGTAAATAATAATAATAATAATAATAATAATAATAATAATAATAATAATAATAATAATAATAATAATAATAATAATAATAATAATAATAATAATAATAATAATAATAGTAAATGATTAATTATGTCTTGATGTTACTGCTTCTGTTAATTCTAATGATTGGTCCTAGGCTGTTCCTCCCCTTCCTTTAGGAACGCTATCTTCCAGTGTCTCCATGTGCATGAAAAGTGACAAGCATGGCTCCCCATATTTCTACTTACTGGGCCACCCTAAAGATACGGTGTGTAATCTCTGCCATTTGCTAATATACTTTGACAGATTTCTCTTTGCTTTCTTTAAGGGAGTTTTGTCTAATTGCTCGTAACATGTATGATGCCTCTTCTATTAGCAGATATTGCTCAAACTTAAAAATATAAGAATAACAGAGTTGGAAGGGACCGTCCTGGAAACTGTAAGGCCCCCTGTTCAAGCAAGAGACCTTCTACCATTCAGACAAATGGGTGTCTGCCATTTTGTGCCCACCCGTTTGTGGGTGTAGGGACAAAATGGCAGCCTTTCAACGCATATCCCGGAAAGCCCTGTGGGGCTTATTTTCGGGACATGTCTTATTTTCGGAGAAACACAGAAACTCTTCTCGTGAGGCAAGCAATTAACAACTTCTCACAGCGCGAAGAGTTTCTGCACTATGCAAGGTTTTTTCCCCTAAACAGACTAGCCGAGAGACCACGGAGCTGCCAAATTCCAGTAAGTGGTGCATCTCGCGCTGGGCTCAATTTGGGGCTTGGCGGGGCGGGGCGCACGTCCTACCTGACACTTGTACCGGTACCTCCGTCGCGTTCCTCGGTGTTGAGTCCAGGGCAGCCCGTTCTAAAAGAGAACGTCTCGCACGTTCAATCAGACTTCTCGAACTCGCGAGACATTCTCTTTTAGAACGGGCTGCCCTGGACACAACACCAAGGAATGCGACGGAGCTACAAGTCCCAGGTAGGACACGCGTCTCGCAGCCCTTCCCACCACGAGACACCCATCCTAGACGCTCGTCCAGAGCGCCCGCTGCCCTGGCTGGATTTGGAAGCTGAAGAGCCGGAGTTTGGGGCAAAGAAAGAAAGACTTCTGCTGCTTTCCTTCCGTGCAGCCAAAAGCAGAAGCAGCAGAAGTCCTTCTTTCTTTCCCCCCAACTTCGGCTGTTGTGGGAGAGGATTCTGGTCGCTCTTCACCCGGCGGCTTCTGCCTGTCCCGATTCTCCTCCTTGCCGCCCGCGCACACGAGAGAGAGAGCAATTGAGAGGCAGCTACCCGCACACCCCGCGGGACTGGCTCGGCTGCTCTGGGCTGCCTTTGGCAGCGTTTTGAAATGCGCTCCTGCCTGCGAAGAACAGAAGGCAAGCATCGGTCCCCTCTCTTTTAGAACGGGCTGCCCTGTACTCAACAGCGAGGAACGCGACGGAGGTACCAGTACAAGTGTCAGGTAGGATGTGCGCCCCACCCCGCCCGCCCTGCCAAGCTCCAAATTGAGCCCCAGCGCGAGACGCACCACTTACTGGAGTTTGGCAGCTCTGTGGTCTCTCGGCTTGTCTGTTTAGGGGAAAAAACCTTGCATAGTGCAGAAACTCTTTACGCTGCAAAAAGTTGTTAATTGCTTGCCTCGCGAGAAGAGTTTCTGTACTATGCAAGGTTATTTTCCCTAAACAGACTAGCCAAGAGACCACGGAGCTGCCAAACTCCAGTAAGTGGTGTGTCTCGCGCCCCGCCCCACCTGCACCCCGAAAATAATAAGCCACCCCCGAAAATAAGGCCAGGGGCATTTTTTGGGGGGGGTCAAAAATATATAAGCCCCTGTCTTATTTTCGGGGAAACATGGTACCTACCTACCTACCTATCATCCATCCATCCATCCATCATCTATCTATCTATCATCCATCCATCCATCCATTTAGCTATCAATCCATCCATCCATCCATCCATCCATCCCTAGCTATCTAGCTATCTAGCTATCTAGCTATCTATCTTTATAATACACACACACATTCATACATAAAATATCATTTAAATATGAAAATGCCTTTGTCTTCTCGATCTAGAATCCAGAAAAATCAAAACACAATTCAAATTATGAATAAACAGATCTCTGGTTGAGACCAGACGTTTTTTAATGGTTGAAAAATGGCATCATACATGGATCCGAATTAATGACCGATGCAATTCTTTATTATACCTTATAATCTGCAGTAACTTAACACAATTAACCAACCTGATCCCTGTTATTGTACGAGTATTCCTTGCGTAGAAATGATTTAAGAGACAGAGAGTCATGGTTGTCTAATTCCCAAGAGATCATCCTTTCCTCCTTTCAGTTTTACTTTCACTTCTGTGTGTCTGCAAACAACTGCCCCAAGGGGTCGAAAACTCCAGTTGGCAACTGAAACCACATTTACAAAAAGCAGGGTGGATGAATTGGTCTCATGGCTGAGTTGCTATCTTGACTTTTGCGTCGTAAAGACATCTACAGCAGTAGTGGGTTCTAAATCCCGTCGCTACCAGTTCGTGCACGTGTGATGCTTCTGCGCATGCGCAGAAGCATCCCAGGTGGGTGGGCGGAGCATCCCGGGTGGGTGGGCGGAGCGTCCTGGGGGGTGGGCGGAGTGTCCTGGGCTGGTGGCAGAGCCTCCCGCCCACACTGGTTCACAGAACCGGGCCGAACCGGGAGCAACCCACCGCTGATCTACAGATGTTAACTCAAGGGGTTTGATTTTACTATATTCTTTTTTTCCCCAAAAAACTTTATAAATTGATTTGATGCTAGGTTAACCATTATGCCATGTCCTCTATGGAGCGGAGGGACTTTGATATCCTTTGGGTGATTTATTAGAGCTGCAGCGTTAAAAAATAAACTTTATCTGAGATTTAACTGTACTTTCATCTCTGCACGTTGCCACTTCAACTGCTAACTTCCTGCTTCAGTTCAATTAATGCAATAGAGTCATTGATGGGCTATATGTTTCTTTAGAAGCCACGTTGTAACCGAATATATAAATTATTGAGTTTGTTGGAGTTCTTTTATATTCCTCTCATGATTCTTTTTTTAAAAATTGGTACAGTATAAGCTTCCTTGGGCAATTATGCATTTCATTCAAGGTTAACCTGAGATTAAAACTCATAGCAAAATTAATCAACTTTTATCCTGGGCTTTAAAAAGGGTGATCTGAATTCAGTGTATTATATGGGGAAATAAAAGGGAAGAGATTAAGGAATTAATCTCCTTTTTAAGAATGCAGATTTAAAATAAAAAACAATGTATGTAAAAATGTATGTACTGCTCCATTTCATGCAACCCAAGAATATTTCATTCTTGTCTGATCCGAAGAAAAGATTAGAATTATCAGAAATTATTCCGTTGCTATTTACACTAAAAAAAGAAACCAGGATATGTATTTAACCATTGTTCAAATGTTTTGACAAATTTCTATCCTAGTATAGTATGCCCTGTATTTTAACAAAGATACAATGCAGATTTGAGGCAGTGTTTGAAAAGGATTTTTTTTTTTAAAAAAAGAATTGCTTTCAGTCTGGAGAGATTTGCAAACGTTATAAATAAATAACATGTATAAAACACCCTTTTTGAAAATATGTCACTTTGAGCCCAACTTTGTAGACAAAAAGAAGATTAGAGAAATGTATTGTGGCATCAAAAGGATCTGTCTTCAAATCAGTAATTCACATCTTCCCAAAATGTCTTCTGAAGTTGTAAATTACATTTACATAATGGACATTTTGATAGGCCAGTCATTCTCATCGTATAAACTTAAATTATTAACAGAGGCAGCAATAATAAACAGTGAAAGAAATATATTCAGTAATACTACAGTAATATAGGTAATCCTCGACTTACGATTGCAATTGAGCCCGAAATTTCTGTTGTTGTTATGTGAGACATTTAAGTGAGTTTTGCCCCGTTTTATGACATTTCTTGCCACAGTTGCTAAGAGCATCATTGTAGTTGTTCAGTTAATAACACCGTTGTTAAGTGAATTCGGCTTCCCCATTGACTTCGCTCATCAGAAGGTCGCAAAAGGGGATCACGTGATCCCGGGACACTGTGACCGTCATAAATACGAGCCAGTTGCCAAATGTCTGAATTTTGATCACATGACCACTGCAGGGGACGTAACTGTGAAAAACGGTCATAAGTCCCTTTTTTTCAGTGCCGTGGTAACTTTGAACAGTTGCTAAATGAACTGTTGTAAGTCGAGGACTACCTATAGAACCCGATAGAACACAGGTGTCAAACTCGATTTCATTGAGGGCCGCATCAGGTTTGTTTTTGATCTCGGGGGGGGGGGGGACGGAGTGGGCGTGGTCCTCTACAAGCAAAAATGGAGCACACGGGCCTCGTTTTCAGCCAGGACAGCCTCCTGCAATCCTCTGCCAGCGAAAACGGAGCTCATAGGCCCTGTTTTCGGCCTGGACGGCCTCCTGCAGCCTTCTGGCAGAGAAAATGGAGCTCGAGGGGGCCATGTGCGGCACCCCGAGCTCCGTTTTCACTGGTAGAGGGCTGCAGGACATTTTATATATCAAATGTCTTAACCACCCATCACTCTGCCAGAGAGGCTCATATTTCAGTGATGAATGCTGCCTTTGTTACACTATAGACCCGTGGTGGCGAACCTATGGCACGCGTGCCACAGGTGGCACGCGGAGCCATTTCGGCTGGCACGCCACGGGTCTGGCACATTCTACTTCCGGGTTTCTGGCGCGCATGCGCAGAGCTGCTAGAGCTACCCGAAGCAGAAGGAGGAGGGGCGGTTGCGCAGGCTGGGCGGCTCGCGTAACCGCTCCCTCCTCCTTCTGCTGCCAGCCTCATGTTCCTGCTTCTTCCCGGAGTGCCAGGCTTGGAGCAGAAGGAGGAGGGGGCAGTTGCGCGAGCCGCCCAGCCTGCGCAACCGCCCCCTTCTCCTGCTCCAAGCCTCGCACTCCGGGCACCAGCCGGAACGTGAGGCTGGCAGGAGAAGGAGGAGGGAGCGGTTACGCGAGCCGCCCAGCCTGCGCAACCGCCCCCTTCTCCTGCTCCAAGCCTCGCACTCCGGGCACCAGCCGGAACGTGAGGCTGGCAGGAGAAGGAGGAGGGAGCGGTTACGCGAGCCGCCCAGCCTGCGCAACCGCCCCCTTCTCCTGCTCCAAGCCTCGCACTCCGGGCACAAGCCGGAACGTGAGGCTGACAGGAGAAGGAGGAGGGAGCGGTTACGCGAGCCGCCCAGCCTGCGCAACCGCCCCTCCTCCTTCTCCTGCCAGCCTCACGTTCCGGCTTGTGCCCGGAGTGCGAGGCTTGGAGCAGGAGAAGGGGGCGGTTGCGCAGGCTGGGCGGCTCGCGTAACCGCTCCCTCCTCCTTCTCCTGTCAGCCTCACGTTCCGGCTTGTGCCCGGAGTGCGAGGCTTGGAGCAGGAGAAGGGGGCGGTTGCGCAGGCTGGGTGGCTCGCGTAACCGCTCCCTCCTCCTTCTCCTGTCAGCCTCACGTTCCGGCTTGTGCCCGGAGTGCGAGGCTTGGAGCAGGAGAAGGGGGCGGTTGCGCAAGCTGGGCGGCTCGCGTAACCGCTCCCTCCTCCTTCTCCTGCCAGCCTCACGTTCCGGCTGGTGCCCGGAGTGCGAGGCTTGGAGCAGGAGAAGGGGGCGGTTGCGCAGGCTGGGCGGCTTGCGTAACCGCCCCCTCCTCCTTCTGCTGTCAGCCTCACGTTCCGGCTTGTGCCCGGAGTGCGAGGCTTGGAGCAGGAGGAGGAGGGGGCGGTTACACGTGCGCAGTAGATGTGCGCATGCGCGGTGCGGGCGCGTGCGTGGTGCAGGCGCGTGCATGTAGGTGTGGGTGCGCATGCGCAGGGGGGGTGCGCATTGCATTTTGGGTAGTGGCACGCGGGAGCGCTGGTGGGTGTGCGCGCGCCTATTTTTGGCACGCCGAGAGAAAAAGGTTCGCCACCGCTGCTATAGACCATGGACCCCATTCTGTCTCATAACGGTTAACCTGCCATCTTTTTATAACCATTCGATGATCAAAGCTACATACTTTCCAACGTTCCTCCTTAAGAATTCACTAGAACGCCCAAAATTTTTATGTGTTGTGTCGGAGGTTACAAACTGGCCTAGGGCAAGGAATGATCTAATTAATCGTATATGAATAAAGGCAAAAATACGTGTCCTAGGATAACGTTGCACGATCCAATCTGGGTCGGTCACCGGGACCGGAGGTTTAGTCTTCCAAGCTTTCGGACTCATGCTGGAGCCCATCCTCAGAGAACTTCTCTCTACTGGAATATATACTTTGGGTTATTCTGTGTCATATTTATGTGGTGCCTTCCTATTGGTTGGTTGGTGTGTTGATGGCTGGCGATTGGCTGTTGCTTCCTGGTGCTGCCAAACCCTCAGTTCCTAAGTATTTGATAGGCTGGGGGTATCAATAAAGAGATACTTTACAAGAAGAGTCCTCCACTCCTCTACTCGCAACAGAATACCTTACCCAACCAGACTTGAAATCCTGGGCTTAGAAAGCTTAGAACTACATCGCCTTCGGCACGACCTAAGCATAGCTCATAAAATTATCTGCTACAACGTCCTTCCTGTCAACAACTACTTCAACTTCAACCACAACAATACATGAGCACACATCAGATACAAACTCAAAGTGAACTGCTCCAAACTTGACTGTAGAAAATACGACTTTAACAACAGAGTGGTAAATGCCTGGAACTCACTACCTGACTCTGTGGTTTCGTCACCAAACCCCCAAAACTTTACCCTCAGACTGTCCACTCTTGACCTCACCTGATTCCTAAGAGGTCAGTAAGGGGCGTGCATAAGCGCACCAGCGTGCCTACCGTCCCTGTCCTAATGTTCCCTCTTATCAGTACCCATCTTATGTATATAAACAATGTTATATCTATGTATATTACCAACACGTACTTGACAAAAATAAATAAATAAAATAAATAAAAAAATCAGCACTCCTGTTGATTGACGAGGGTCCTGTTTCCCAGGCTTCAATCACTTCCCTAACTATCTTTTTACGAGTATCCTAATAACATTTTCTAGGTGGGTACAAAGATAGTCGGGGAAATTATTAAACCCTGGAAAACGGGCCCCTTGTCAGTCGACAGGAGTGCTGAATTATCACCAGCCTATCAAATACTTAGGAACTGAGGGCTTGGCAGCACCAGAAAACAACACCTGCACCTGTGTATGGTTTGCCAATTGCACAGTGGCAGATAGGACAGTGCTCCAGAGGCTTAAGGTCATTGCCCAGAGGATCATTGGTTGCCCTCTCTCCTCTTTGGAAGAGCTTTATAGCTCCCGCTGCCTTAAGAAAGTTCAAAACATTCTTAAAGATCCATCTCATCCTGGACACCCTTTTTTTTAAACTATTACCATCTGGCAGACGGTACAGGATAACAAAAACAAGGACAAATAGGCTGAAAAACAGCTTTTATCCCAGAGCAGTAACTATATTAATGTACTATTGGAGGGTTTCAATTCAATGAATAGAATGTGAAGGATCTGTGTTTATGTTTTATTTTTATAGTTTTCTTATGTATGATGTACACTGAAGATGGCATTTAATTTCGTGGTACAAGGTGCAATGACAATAAAGTAAACTAAACTAAACTAAACAACAGCCAATCGCCAGCCATCAACACACCAACCAACCAATAGGAAGGCACCACATAAATACAACTCACAATATACCCCAAAGCACATATTCCAGTAGAGAGAAGTTCCCCGATGATGACCTCCAACACAAATCTGAAAACTCGGAGGAGTAAATCTCTGGTCCCAGTGACCGACCCAGATTTGATTTTGTAATAACCTTTTCACTTGGGTGGGCCAACCTCCTTCTTCAATGTCCCTTCCAAAAGATAGCCAAAGGGCAGATATAATTGACCCAAAAGATGAAAGCCAAGCATTTTTTTTCCTCTTCTTCTTCTTTAGAGTCAATGGTCCACCATGGCTAGCTTTTGTGAGGCAAAAAAAAAAAAAGCGGGGGGCTGTGGAACTAACCTTGTTTCTCTTCGTTAAAACAGACGAACCAAACTCCTGGAGGGCTGCCGCTGCCACCTCCCCAGGTCTGTCGGAAGTAACTCTTTCCCCCGATGACATTGTCTTGCCATTATCTTCATCGCATCTAGCCCAATCCTCTGACCCTTCCTGTCAGATAAGCCCAGACTCAGCTTGGGATATCAAGAGGGAACATCAAACCAACAAACCAAAGGAGTTTCCGGTCAACGGCCACAGGAAGAAAAGGTTAGGCGAACAGACAGAGAGGTCTGCAAGTCCTAAGAAGGTCGATCGGTCAAAACACGAAGAGGTATGGAGGAAAGCAAGCTCGGAAGGAAAGAGTAAGATTACGGAGAGCGGAAGGCCATTGCTGGAAACTAAGGCAGGAGGACTCAACCCAACGGCCGAGGATGGTGTCAGAGGACATGGATGTGCTGGAACCAATGAGGAATGGGTTGGGAGATCCAAGAGGTTGGAGAGCAAACGAGGGGGATCCCTTGGAGCAAAGGATCCTTATGTCACAGTGGCTGCAGAGAAGAAGTCAACCGAACACGTCAAGCTGGATTCCATTGGTGCTACCAAGGCGTATAGTAGCAATAGCTGCAGCTCCCACGGAAGTGACATGGATCACAGCCAGAAAGAACCGGAGAGGAAGCCCGGTGAATTCCCACGGAAGGGACACGCCCATCCCATCCCAACACACAACCCCAACCCCACCGCTCGGAAGGCAACGGTCTCGCCAGGGCCATGGAAAATTCCTGGCTCTGATAAGTTACCTGGGATCCTAAAATCGACCACCTCTGCCATGGGCAGATAAGCCATCCGTGACTGTTGCCTTCTCGTGGTTCACAGTGACGCAGAAACGTCCTCCTTCTTTCTGTCTCCCCTCATTTTAATTTATTTTAACTCATCTGCTCAAAACGATGGAAAAACAAAAGCAGTAACGTGTAATTCTGCGACAACATGCATAATACGCATCTACGTCTTAATACGTTAATGGAAGATAGAGTCACTCTTGTATCTAAATGTGACCTTTAAGTCCTCAGTTTCATTTCAGAGACTTTGGCAGCTACGGAAGAAACCAAAATAATATGAAAGGACAGCTGACCCATGCAGTGTAGCTTTACTTTGACGTTTTCCACTGCATGAAGGTCTTGGGAAAAAAATTTTTTTTTCATTCAGACTTTATATCGAGAAACTGGAAGAAGTTAGAGCAATCATAAACTGGAACATCGCCTTAAACAAAACTGCACGGGGAAAGTTAAAAGTGGAAATAGAATATTTTATCTGAACTCAATGTTGTAAATAAATAGTTCTCGGCATATCTAGACAGGGGTTGAAGCATTGAAATTGTAAATCCATGCTATGTCTCTACTGTTAACACTTTTTTGGGGGGGGAGAACCAAATCTGTCCAATGTTAGTATCATAATTCATTATGAGGCGCCCTAGTGAATTCGCTAAAGCAGAATCATTTTTACGTCCATTTTGTGAACCAACCATATTTCTGTGCACTGAGAAATTTGAGGGTGGGATTACATTCAGAAACCTAGCCTCAGATAGATTCCTCTCCCAGACAGGCCCACCTACAGAATTGGGTCTCCAAATATCACCTAGGTCAGGGGTCCCCAACCCTCCTCCCTCCCCCGGTCCGTGGACCAGAACCAGGCTGCGGCATGCCAGAAACCGGTCCACGCAAACAAGCGAAGTCCCATCTGTGGGATGCAGGCAACACACAAAACCACTTCCTCTCTGGTCCACAGGGAAAAAATCTCTCCACGGAACCGGTCCCTGGTGCCCAAAAGGTTGGGGACCACTGATCTAGGTTTCACAGGAGGGATCCTAAACTACAATTGCCGGATGACCACGACGAGAGAGTGAATCTTGAAAAATGAAAAACAGATATATATATATTTTCCTATCCAAACAGCCTTGGTCTCCTGCAAGAACTCATCACTGTCTAAATACTAATTCAACTTCTTTTAAATAGGCCCGCCTTTGAATTGTACTCCCCGTCGCACTTTAGAAAATCTAAAATAGATGTCCACGTAAGTCCTATTTTTTATGATAGAAATCCACGAGGCAACGCCGTGTTCCTTCCTTCCATATTCTGCGTCTTTTTCACGTCTCCAGTGCCATAATGACGTTTCATTTGCACACCGATGAAGTGTTGGCTTTGCTCCCTGAGCTCCGCGAATCAACCCTCTTAATTTCTGAAAGGTTTGCTAATTTTTTTCCCCCCGAGCAACAGCAATACAAACAAAAGCAGCATCACTCAGTAATAACTTTTTTTTTCCCCAGACAAAAGGGTTATCAAACTTGAAACAGCGGTGGGTTGCTCCCGGTTTGGACGCGGGTGGCGGGAGGCTCCGCCCACCCACCCAGGACGCTTCTGTGCATGCGTCGCATGCACCCACGAACCGGTAGTAAAGGGTTTTAGAACTCACTACTGACTTGAAAATATTTTTTTTCTCACAAACCCTATTTCTCAGAAGTAACCTTGTTCGGTGAGCAGAAGCCAGTTACTTTAAGATCAGGATAAATTTTAATTTGATCAGGGGCATAAACAAGAATCTTAGTCAAGCAAGAAAACCCTGTATTTCTAGTTCCACTCAATCTACAATCAGTTAATCCACATTTTCATTTTGTTTTCTTCAGGAGCGATGGAGCTCTCTTATATCTTAGACTAAATCAAATTGAAAAGAAGGAAAAGATTTTTGCACCTTGGGGGGGGGGGGGAATCAAAACTGCATATTTAAGAACCTGTCCCGTTCTAGTTTTTTAAGAAAGCACAAAGATATGTAGCTGTTTACAAAATAGAATATCTATCTGTCTATATATATTAATTAAAGAAATAGAGAGATATATATCTTTATTCCCAGCCTAGATATTTGGCATAAGTTGCTGTTTAATTTATTAAACCTGAAATGTAGACAGGACTTCTCTAGCGAAGAGGGAGAAACTGAGATTCTTGTTCGACTTCAGTTTGCATCCTGCCCATCCCTCTTCTTGTGCGGATCACACGGCTTTATGTGGCTGTAATTGATAACCTGTGAAAGGCATCATTTAAACCCCATTCCAGATAATATTTCTGTGTAGTGTTAGCTGTGAATTTACCTTGTACAGCTCTATTGCTATAAATATAATTCCATGTATTAATAGTCACAGAAAAGCTGAAAGTGAGCAACTATTTTTATGAAACACCACTATGGATAAATTAACTTTTACAGAAATCTTGTTTACTGTATGATATTCTAAACCACTCAAATAAAATATATATCCAAGAATCTTTTTTTCGCAACTGTTTATACCGTGTAATTCATTATGGGAGGAAGTATCCGGCCCCCAAGAACCATGAACGACACGTGGAGTTACTTCTGAGTAGTTCCTTCATTGGTGCGCGCCTACGACTGAATCTTGCGAGACTAAAGCAATTATCTACATTGCTATAGATCAGTGCTTCTCAATTATTTTCTGTTACGCCCCCCCTAGGAAGAAGTAAACATTTCGCGCCCCCCAACTCTCCACCGGGACGATTGTTTGCAATATTTGGCACGTTTTCGCTGAAAAAACTCAAGCGGCTTATCAGCATGATTGGGGTGTAATGTGTTTAAGTGACGCCTTAATTTATTTGGCTTCATGCTGTCCGCTGCCAACATTTTTAGACACAGTAAACATACCGGTCTTTCCTCATCTCCCACCGAAGTCACAGTGAAGCCAAGCGCTACATACGCTTCATCATGTTTCCTCGTCTTACCTTTCAGGAGACTTACGTTTGTCTCATTATCTCCGTCTCTCTCCTTTCTTTTCATCCCTGTTAAATATTTTTCCATGGTGTCTCTTAAGGGTTTGTTATCTGCACTTCATATCTCCTGCTCTGTGCTCTGTACTCTGTTGGTGCAAAAAAACCCTACTCCCTGCGGCAAAAAAAAGCACGTTCCCCGGGGTCATGATCCCCCGGCATCGCTCCGTGCCCCCCACTATTTGAGAAGCACTGGGTTTAATGGTTCACTCATTTAAAATGACATTTTTGATTTTTTAAAAACAGGTGAGGTGTAAAAGAAACCACAGCTGTCATCGAAAGATTTCTCTCAGAAGAAAGAAAACACAACTTTAATGTTCAAACATTTCAATATCACAACAGGTATCTCTTGGTGAAGAGATGATGATATGAAAGGATATTAAGGAATTAAAGGAATTAAAAATAGGCAACAGATAAAATATCTTGTCTAATATAAGCATCACAGCTACTTAACAATAGTAAGTCCGCTCAGTAAAACTCAGCTGCATTCCAAAAAATACATGTCAAACAGATTATTACCAAGCCTGAATCCCATTTAGAGATATTTTAGGAATAAAAGGACGACAAATGTGTATGACAAAAGAAATCAAAATTCTTGAGGAGAGGGCCACATACTGTGTGTCATGATTAACATTTATCAGTCAAAAACAACATACATTTTCAACCACAGCCCAGGCTAAAATTATTCTAAGGTGGAAAACTAGAAACCTTTTATCAATAACTGGCTACACCTAACATTAAAAAGAGCCTTTGAGGCTTTTTTCCCACTGGTTCTAAGAACAATTGCTATGGCTAAATTTATGCCAGGCAGAAAACTATAAAATCTATTATAAATCACCGGCACACTTAGCATTAAAAAGGGCCGTTAAGAGGTTTTCTGGTTCTAAGAACCAACATCATGCCTAAATTAAGCCAGGCAAGAAATCTACTCAGGATTTCAACGGCCACATCTAGAATTAAAAAGGGCTGCACAGATTTATTTACCAGTTCCAGGACCTAATGCCTCACCCTAGCAAAAGAGTACTTATTAATTTATTGAGATGGCAATAACTCGTATTAAAGTACGCCACCAGGTTTACTTTGGGTTCTAACAGATTTGGCTGCTACTGAACTTATTTCTAAGAATGTGAAGGAGCAGGACTGGTGAGTCAAAAGGATCCTTCCAGTTTGAGTCATTGGGGATCCTCGGGGACTGGGAGAGCCTTCTCTCTGAGCGCTCTAGACTCCTCCAGTGTGATTCACCTTCACCGCTCGCTCAGGGACTGGAGGGGGCGCCTTCCAGTTTGAGACTCATTTGGGGATCTTCAAGGACTGGGGGAGCCTTCTCTCTGAGCACTCTGGACTCCTCCAGTGTGATTCGCCCTCACCGCTCGCTCAGGGACTAGAAGGCCTCCTCCACCAGGGATGCCATGGCATTTCTACCATCATGCGTGGGGGTCTGCTTTGAGCACAGATGGAATCAGGAACAGTGCAGCCTTTCTCCTGAAAAACGCACCCATCAACTCACCTGTGCTCATGCATGAACGTAGGCAGGCTACGAATGTGGAGGAGGACTGGCAAGCCAAAAGATTCACTTCCAGTTTGAGACTCATTTGGGGATCCTCAGGGACTGGGAGAGCCTTCTCTCTGAGCATTCTGGACCCTTCCAGTATGATTCGCCCACCGCTCGCTCAGGGACTGGAAGGCCTCCTCCACCAGGGCGCCATGGCATTTCCACCATCATGTGTGGGGGTCTGCATTGAGGGCAGATGGAATCAGGAACAGTGCAGCCTTTGTCCCAAGAAATGCACCCCATCAACTCCCTATCATTTTCCATATCTATGTTGGTATGTGGGATGCTTTGGGGGCATTCTCAAATTCTAAGAACTACAGCTATGGCTAACATTATACCATACCAAATAACTAATTACTACTTTAAGAATCACTGACCACACCTAGCATTAGAGAGGGCCATAGACATTCTTCTTGGTTTTAAGAACCATTGCCTGGACTAATAGCCAAGAGGCAAGAAAATCATGGGATCTTATATACATCATGGAACACACTTAGATTTAAAAAGAGTACTAGACCTTTTCTTTCTGGGTTTAAAAACCATGGGTAAAACTACGCCAGGCAAGAAAACTAGAAATTATATTATCTATCAACAGACACAGACAGCATTAAAATGTGTAGTATGGTGTGTTAATCAGAGTGGCTTACAATTTCATTGATTTTTCTACAGGTCAGTTTTGATTGACTGGGTGAAGTTGCATTCTTGGCGAAGATCATATTCATTCTTTCTTTCCATTCTTTCTTCTATTCTCACCATCAACACTGGAGGCGGACAACTCAGTCTTCTCTCTTCTAAGAGGTTGTACTACATGCCTTTGAGATAAAAAAAATCAATGTTACTGAAGCTGCCATGGGAATATTACTCCTAAGAATAGAATAGAATAGAATAGAATAGAATAGAATAGAATAGAATAGAATAGAATAGAATAGAATAGAATAGAATAGAATAGAATAGAATAGAATAGAATAGAATAGAATAGAATAGAATTCTTTATTGGCCAAGTGTGATTGGACACACAAGGAATTTGTCTTTGGTGCATATGCTCTCAGTGTACATAAAAGAAAGGATACATTTGTCAAGAATCATGAGGAACAACACTTAATGATTGTCATAGTGAATACACTATTACCTCAGATGCAGGGGTTACCCTTGCTTGCCTGGGCAAAAGGGGCTATCAGTTAGTGGAAGACCACCCCCTCCCTACGTTATCCCCAAACTTTGAAGAATACAAGTCTCAACTCAACTTACCTCACAGCATAGAGGCCACATCGCAGCCGAAGGCTAACAGGCTTGGGCTGGGGACATTTTTTTGCTCTTTTTCCTTCTTTCACTTTTGCTTCTTCCTCTGCCATGCCGAACAAGGGTTGTCTCTTTCCAAGAACATTTGGCAGGTGGCATGCACTTGTTCCGCCCCTAAATCTCAGAAGTTCTAAAATCTTCTATAGATCACCGGCCACACCTAACATTAAAAATGGCCATTGGGGTTTTCTTTCTGGTTCTAAGAACCATTGACAGGGCTAAATTATGCCAGGCAAAAAAGGTATAAAATCTATTATCAATTTTTGGCCACACCTAGAATTAAAAAAGAATCGTTGAGGTTTTCTTTCTGGTTCTAAGAACTATCGCCGGGGCTAAATTTATGCCAGGCCAGAAAGGTATGAAATCTATTATCTATAGGTCACTTTTTATTTACTTGGTGAAGTATCATTCTTGGTGAAGATGTTATTCATTCTTGCTTTCCATTCGTTCTTCTGTTTTTACCATCAACACTGCAGGCTGACAATTGAATCATCTGTCTTCTAAGATGGTGTAGTACATGCCTTTGAGATTAAAAAAAATCAACATTACTTCAGTTGCCACCGGAGTGTTACTCCTAAGAATGCACAATGCACCGTGGTTACTATTACCTCATATGCAGGGTTATCCTTACTTACCTAGGAAACTTACCTAGTATAAAGTAGTGGAAGACCAACCCCACCCATATCCTAAAATCTTGGGAGACGTAAGACTCAACCAAACTTACCTCACAGCATAGAAGATGACATAACAGCTGAAGGCTAACAGTCTTGGGCTGGAGACATTTTCTTGCTTTCTTGTTTTTTCTTTCACTTTTCTTTCTTCTTCTGCCGTGCCCAGCAAGCATTGTCTCTTCCAAGGAAAATTTGTCAGCAACACTTGTTCCTCCCCTCAGTCTGCAAAGCTAGAAAACTATAAGATCTTTTATATATCAACAGCCACATCTAGCATTAGAAAAGGGCCGTTGTGGTTTTCTTTCTGGTTCTAAGAACCATTGCCAGGGCTAAATTATGCCAGGCAGAAATCTATAAAATCTACAATCGATCAACGACCACACCTCACATTAAAAAGGTCCATTGAGATTTTCTTTCTGGTTCTTAGAACCATTGCCAGGGCTAAATTACGCCACGCAGAAATCTATAAAATCTATAATCGATCAACGACCACACCTCACATTAAAAAGTGCCATTGAGGTTTTCTTTCTGGTTCTAAGAACCATTGCCAGGGCTAAATTATACCAGGCAAAAAAGGTTTAAAATCTATTATCAATTACTGATCACACCTAGAATTAAAAAGGTCCATTGAGGTTTTCTTTCTGGTTCTTAGAACCATTGCCAGGGCTAAATTATGCCAGGCAAAAAAGGTATAAAATTTATAATTGATCATCGGCCACACCTCACATTAAAAAGGTCCATTGAGGTTTTCTTTCTGGTTCTAAGAACCATTGCCAGGGCTAAAATATGCCAGGCAGAAATCTATAGAATCTATAATCTATCAACGGCCACACCTAGCATTAAAAAGGTCCATTGAGGTTTTCTTTCTGGTTCTAAGAACCATTGCCAGGGCTAAATTATGCCAGGCAAAAAAGGTTTAAAATCTATTATCAATTACTGATCACACCTAGAATTAAAAAGGTCCATTGAGGTTTTCTTTCTGGTTCTAAGAACTATTGCCAGGGCTAAATTATGCCAGGCAAAAAACGTATAAAATCTATTATCAATTATTGCCCACACCTAGAATTAAAAAGGTCCATTGAGGTTTTCTTTCTGGTTCTAAGAACCATTGCCAGGGCTAAATTATGCCAGGCAAAAAAGGTATAAAATTTATAATTGATCATCGGCCACACCTCACATTAAAAAGGTCCATTGAGGTTTTCTTTCTGGTTCTAAGAACCATTGCCAGGGCTAAATTATGCCAGGCAAAAAAGGTAAAGAATCTATAATCGATCAACGGCCACATATGGCATTAAAAAGGTCCATTGAGGTTTTCTTTCTGGTTCTTAGAACCATTGCCAGGGCTAAATTATGCCAGGCAAAAAAGGTATAAAATTTATAATTGATCATCGACCACACCTCACATTAAAATGGGCCATTGAGGTTTTCTTTCTGGTTCTTAGAACCATTGCCAGGGCTAAATTATGCCAGGCAAAAAAGGTATAAAATTTATAATTGATCATCGACCACACCTCACATTAAAAAGGGCCATTGTGGTTTTCTTTCTGGTGTCTAAGAACCATTGACAGGGCTAAATTATGCCAGGCAAAAAAGGTATAGAATCTATAATCGATCAACGGCCACATATGGCATTAAAAAGGTCCATTGAGGTTTTCTTTCTGGTTCTAAGAACCATTGCCAGGGCTAAATTATGCCAGGCAAAAAAGGTATAGAATTTATAATTGATCAACGGCCACACCTGGCATTAAAAAGGTCCATTGAGGTTTTCTTTCTGGTTCTAAGAATCATTGCCAGGGCTAAATTATGCCAGGTAAAAAAGGTATAAAATCTATTATCAATTACTGGCCATACCTAGAATTAAAAAGGTCCATTGAGGTTTTCTTTCTGGTTCTAAGAACCATTGCCAGGGCTAAATTATGCCAGGCAAAAAAGGTATAGAATTTATAATTGATCAACGGCCACACCTGGCATTAAAAAGGTCCATTGAGGTTTTCTTTCTGGTTCTAAGAATCATTGCCAGGGCTAAATTATGCCAGGTAAAAAAGGTATAAAATCTATTATCAATTACTGGCCATACCTAGAATTAAAAAGGTCCATTGAGGTTTTCTTTCTGGTTCTAAGAACCATTGCCAGGGCTAAATTATGCCAGGCAAAAAAGGTATAGAATTTATAATTGATCAACGGCCACACCTGGCATTAAAAAGGGCCGTTGAGGTTTTCTTTCTGGTTCTAAGAATCATTGCCAGGGCTAAACTACGCCAGGCAGAAATATATAAAATCTATAATCGATCAACGGCCACACCTAGCATTAAAAAGGGCTTTCTGGTTCTAAGAACCATTGCCAGGACTAAATTACCGTATTTTTCGGAGTATAGAACGCACCGGAGTATTAGACGCACCTAGATTTAGAGGAGGAAAACAAGGAAAAAAGTATTCTGAACCAAATGGTGTAACAATATATTATTTAATAAAATACCAGAGTAGCAGAATAATTTTTACAACCATGTATACTTTTTGCAACCATGTATACTTTTTACAACTATGTATACTTTTTACAAACTTCAAACTTGACAGCTTTAAGACTTGTGGACTTCAACTCCCAGAATTCCTCCTCCAGGCATGCTAGCTCAGGAATGGGAGTTGAAGCCCACAAGTCTTAAACCTGCCAGGTTTGAAGACCCTTGCACCCCTAACTCCTAACCCAGGGGTCTTCAAACTTGGAAGTTGGTCTTCAAAGCTGTGGGCTCGCTTTGGGCAGCAGCAGCGGCGTCAGCTCCTTAGCTGCCTCAGGAGCAGGCTTCGGCCAGCAACGGCGGCAGGGACTTTCCTGTGGTCCGGCGGCGGCTTTCCCTTGGTCCGGCTGCGGTGAGCATCAGCGGCGGGCAGTGGCGGGAAGCGGCGGCGGAAAGCGGCGGCAGGAAGCGGCAGTGGAAAGCGGCGGCGGCGGATCGGCGGCGGAAAGCAGCAGCAGGAATCGGCAGTGGAAAGCGGCGGCGGAAAGTGGCAGCGGAAAGCAGCGGCGGGAAGCGGCGGCGGGAAGCGGCGGCGGCAGGCAGCAGCGGCTGCAACATCCGGAGTATAAGACGCACCCAATTTTTGACCCTCTTTTTGGGGGTAAAAAGGTGCATCTTATACTCCGAAAAATACAGTATGTCAGGCAAAAAAGGTATAAAATCTATTATCAATTACTGATCACACCTAGAATTAAAAAGGACCATTGAGGTTTTCTTTCTGGTTCTAAGAACCATTGCCAGGGTTAAATTATGCCAGGCAAAAAAGGTATAGAATCTATAATCGATCAACGGCCACATATGGCATTAAAAAGGTCCATTGAGGTTTTCTTTCTGGTTCTAACAACCATTGCCAGGGCTAAATTACGCCAGGCAGAAATCTATAAAATCTCTAATCTATCAATGGCCACACCTAGAATTAAAAAGGGCCATTGAGGTTTTATCACTATCATTCACATCAGACCAACAATCAAGAAATACAGAATGCCTCAATCAAGGAACTGCCAACGAAGCTAACAACAAAGAACCTCCAAGACCATTTGCACCAACACTGAAAGAAGCCACTAGGACATAAATTGAGAGCAAACTGCACTCCCTTCCAGCACTGATGTTCCCTAGTTTCGTAATGAAATGTCTACAAGAAAACCACCGAGCTCAGACACCACCAAGGACGCCTCATTTCAACCGTGAGCCACAAATATTCTCCTTTGTTGGTATACCTCGTATCCAATTGCATCACCAGGTTCACTTTCAGTTCTAAGAAGTCTGGCTGGTACTGGCATTATTTCTAAGGGTGTAAAGGTGGGAGGGAGGGAATCCCAAAGGTTTCCCTTTCGGTCTGAGTCTCACTGAGGGGGTCTTCAGGCACTGGAGGAGGCTTCTAGCTGAGCGCTGTTGTCTCTTCCAGTGTGATTCGCCCTCACTGCTCACTCAGGGACTGAAAGGGCGACCCCAGAGAGGACTTCTAGTGTGAGTCTCCCACAATGTCTGCTCAGGGACTCAATGAGACAGGCAACGGATTGACTCCTGGCTCATTCAGTGTGAGCGTCAGAGAGTGGAAGCTCAGGGACTGAAAGACCTCTATAAGTAGGGGCATCACCCCCATCTCCAGGCTGTGTTGGAATGTGGAATGCACTCTGGTTCTAAGAACCACAGCCAATAGCCAAAAGTATGTTGGGTCAGAAATTTTTTTGATACTTTTTACCTAAGTTTGTCACACTTATGACTGCTCTTTTTACCATTGATACTTTGTAATGTTTTTTTTTTAAATATTTGCTAAAGCAAGCCTTAGAGTAAACTTTAGCAAGGCCCAAAGATTTTTGCAGTAACAAACATGTTGCAAACAGTACCTGCCAGGCTTCCTCACTTTCATGATACACCACTGAAGAGTAAATGAAACCATCTGTCTTACTGTTGATGTCTTCTTCTTCATCTACAGGTCAGTTTGGATTCATGCCTTTGAAAAAAAAATCAATGTCACCAAATGACCAACTCATGTTCAGAAACTAGAATACCAATCAAGTAATTTTACAAAGGGGCTTTTATGTGCTTTATCCTACGAGTGAAAAAAGGCACGATAGAATGAATTGGAACGTTGTGCCCTTGGGAATACCTCAGACCAAGCAACTATTTAATTTTTTTATTTTATTTTATTTAGTTATTTTGTCAAGCACATATTATATATATATATATATATATATATATATATATATATATATATATATATATATATATATATATATATATATATATATATATATATATATATATATATATAATAAACATGATTTGAATACATGAAAGGAATAAAAATAAAAGGTAACATTAGGACAGGGACAGTAGGCACGCTGGTGCGCTTATACATGCCCCTTACGGACCTCTTAGGAATGGGGTGAGGTCGACAATAGATAGTCTTAAGGTTACAATTTTGGGGGTTTGGGGAAGAAACCAGAGAGTCAGGTAGTGCATTCCAGGCATGGACCACTCTGTTGCTGAAGTTGTATTTTCTGCAATCGAGTTCGGAGCGGTTTACATTAAGCTTGTATCCTTTGTGTGCTCGTGTATTATTGTGGTTGAAGCTGAAGTAGTCACTGACAGGTAGGACATTGTAGCAAATAATTTTATGAACTATGCTAAGGCGGCGTAGTTCTAAGTTGTCCTTAACTAGTCCTCTACATGTTTTGTTTATTTTCAGGACTTGAGCTGTGACTAAAACTTTCTCATGTCCCCAGAGTTGACTTTATTCAAGAAAGGAAGGGCAACTCCAGGTATTGAAGCTATTTTGCCTTTAAGCTAATTTTAATGCTTGTTCACCTGTGGTAATTTCCCTGCTTTTAACTGACCCCGGCTAAAATTACCTCAGCTTTATATACTGAGAGAAAAGTCAGCTCCTGGGCCTGAAGTAATTTTAAACTTTCTCCTGTACCTACTTGAAGTACTTTTAGTCTGCAAGGGCATGGCTATAATTACCTCAGACTTTACTCAAGCTAATTTTAACTTATTCACACCTGTGGTGGGTTTGGTCCTTTTTAAAGGGACACGGCTGATATTACCTCAGGTTCCACCAAAATTTGACTCTAAAACCCTTCAGTCTTGACTAAAATTACCTCAAGAACTGACTTTATTCCTGAGGACAAAGTCAGCTCCTAAGGCAATTTTACCGTTAAAGTTAATTTCTTCACACCTGTGGTGGGTTTGGTCCTTTTTAAAGGGACACCACTGACATTAACTCAGGTTCCACCAAAAAATTTAAGAACTTGAGTCTTGACTAGAATTATTTCAGTGGTTTGCGTTCTTCCTTGAGGCAAACCCATTGGTAAGACCGAGGTAACTTATCTTGAGTGACCTGTGGTACTAGAGTCCTTTAAATAACACACCTTTGAGATATTACCTCAGCGGCCCCTGGCGTTTTACTCCTTAGAATACACGCCTGGGGTTAAAATTACCACAGGTGCTACCCTTACTCCCCGAGAACAATAGGCTATTAACTGGCTAAAGAACTCACGCTCCCCTCTGTATCCCACAACGTATAAAAAGTCTCAGGTAGAATTACCTCAAAAGCTCAAAAGGCCCTGCCCGGCCTCGAGCTCGAGGACTTGGGCTGCGGAGGCGCCGGTGAGAGATTTTTTTTGGGCTCTCCGGCGCCCCGCAGCATCGTCCCTTTTAAAGGAACGAGAGACGCGGCAGCAACGGAGTCTGCAGCTTCGGCAGCGCGCTCGCTAATTTTACACACAGCTGAGGAGCCCGCCGACTGTTTAAATGCCCCCACTCTTCGGAGCGAGGAGAGGCCTCCCGGCCAATCCGAGGGACGGGTTTTCAGAGCAGCCAATAAACGGGCGAGGTGGGCGTGGAGGACCCGCGGGGCGGTTCGGAGGGTTTGGGGCGGGAAAGGCGCGCGCCGGTGCTCGCTCTCGCGCGCACGCGCTGTTGCCCTCGGTTCCCATCCGGGACCTCAGCCGGGCTAGGCTCCCGGAGCGGTTGCCATGGAGACGGTGGCGGCGCGCGGGGCGGCTCATAGTGGCCAGGTGTGCCGCACAGGTGAGGGAGATTGGAGGCTGCTGCTCTGTGACAGTGTTTTGTGTGTGTAATGCCTTCTCCTCAAGGCTTCGTCCCCCTCTGGGGACCTTTCGCCCCGTCCGGCCATCCTTTGGACTACAAATCCCATCGGTCAGGCAGCCAGCGATCTCCTCCTTTGCATGGGAAGCCACTATGGTTGGGGTCTTGCCTCCCCCGCTGCAAAGGCCCGCTTTTCAAAGTATCCCCATTATTTTTGCAGCGGTGCTTTTTTTTTTTAGCATTGAGAGATCAGAGGGTGACTTGGCCTTATACTGGGGATGCTTTGGATGACAAGTCCCATCAGCCACCCCCGGGGTGGGGGTGTTGATAGGGATCGTCCCTTCCTGCAACAGAGAGCTTCTCCCCCCCTTGTTAAAATGCTCAGTTTTTTAAAAAAAAATCTGAAAATTTAATAATTACAAAAATAAAATAAAATTATGGTTATATGGTAGGCAAACTACAGCTCTTTGAGGACCTGTGGACTTCAACTCCCGGAATTCCTGAGCCAGCCACGCATGTGTGGCTTCTGTGTGACAGTCCCTCAAATATTGGAAGACTGCTATCATGTCACCCATGGTCCTCTACTGCAGTGTTTCCCAACCTTGGCAATTTTAAGACTTGTGGACTTCAACTCCCAGAATTCCACAGCCAGCTTTGTTAGCTTTGCTGGCTGTGGAATTCTGGGAGTTGAAGTCCACAAGTCTTAAAATTGCTAAGGTTGGAGACCCCTGCTCTACTGGACATACCTTGCTTCCTCAATCGTTCATCTTATGGTTTGGCCTCCGGAGCCCTTATCTTAATTGAAGTCTCAATTGGGAGCGTGTGACATTAATAACATAACATTCCAGAAGTGAACTGGAATTTATTTATTTATTTATTTATTTATTTATTTATTTATTTATTTATTTATTTATTTATTTATTTTGTGAGATTTATATACCGCCTCACAGTGCAAGCACTCTCTAAGCGGTTTACACCAGTAAGCAATGTATATTTATATTGCCCCCAACAATCTGGGTCCTCATTTTACCTACCTCGGAAGGATGGAAGGCTGAGTCAACCTTGAGCCGGTGAGATTTGAACCGCTGACCTGCGGATCACAGTCAGCTAAAGTGGCCTGCAGTAATGCACTCTAACCGCTGCGCCACCTCAGCTCTTTCTTCATGGGCTTCAACAGTTACAGCATCTTGAAAACGTTGATACCAAAAGTCCCCGTCTGAATTTTCTTAAGCAGCTCTAGGTAGCTTTTGGGTGGGTCAGAGAGCCACCTCATAGCAGTACAGTACATTTATTGAATAGCCCGAAGGCCTTTTCAAAAAAAAGAAAAACAGAACAAACAGGTACAGAAACAACCGTACAAAAATATATATGGTACATGACATCAAAATTCAACGATATTAAAATTCAATAACTAAATTTCTAAAACTAGATAACCCAAATAAAGTATCTTGTCTCTAACTCAGCTCATCTTTCTTAGAATCAATGAAATTCTTTTCAATGTAGCTGGCTTGTATTGCTCTCATCCTATTAAGATAGCGAGTAATAGCCCTTACCAGGGGAGGAGAGTCTGCCTTCAATAGAAATGTTAATTTATGCCTTACATTCCAGTGGGAAAATTTATTTATAATTGGGGACAGGTATTGTTTTCTTACTTCCTCATACATCCTACATTCAAATATTATATGCGCCGTATCCTCGACAACATTCGTAGCACTAGAAGGGAAGCGTCAAGAGATCAAGAGAAATGATATTTCAGAACAGAACAAAGTTTTTCACCCTTACGACCGTCGAAGCATCCCCATGCTACAACCTGATCAAACTCCAGATGCTTGGCAACGGGTTCATATATATGACAGTTGCTCAGTGTCCTAGGGTCATAGGATCATCTTTTGCATCCTTCTGATAAGCAAAGTCAATAGGGAAACTAGATTCACATAACAACCGTGTTATTCACAACAGCAGTGATTCATTTAACTGTGGCAAGAGTGGTCGTAAAACTCATTTAACAACTGTCTCGCTTAGCAACAGAAATTTTGGGCACAATCGTGACTGTAGGTTGTGTAGTTGGGTTAGTTTGCATTTTGCCTATTTTCTTTAAAAAAAAAGGAGCTCTTTCCAGAATTAGATTTATGATTACCGTCCCAATGGTCTAAAGTAGAATTAAGGGATTGTGTCCAAACAAGCAACTTAACAGGCAGAAAACATTTGGTTCCCCTTCCTTGATTGCCCCTAGAGTACCACTTTTTAATTAGAAAGTGAACATCAAGCACGCTGCACGCTTCTAATAGTTGTTCTTTTTCTTTTTTTAGGTCTGAGCGAATAAACAAAATTAGCTAAGAGATTATTCTCTACATCATCCATTAGGGACCTGGTTGATGACTTGGCTAATGAATTCTGTATGTCCCACTCCAGCTATATATAGTGCTATATTCCACTTCAACCCAGCCAGTTTTCCCTTTCATGAATGGAAAGGGATTGGCTCAGGCACTGTAGATAAGCAAGCTGAGCTGGAAGGCGGAGTTAAACGTGTCATCAGTTTGGAATCATTGCGTAGCCATAAGGGACCCAAGTTCAGCCTCCCGTAAATTCTGTTGACCCATATCTAGGGCCAATTTAGCTTAGACTGT
Source organism: Diadophis punctatus similis (assembly GCA_023053685.1). Taxonomy (NCBI): domain Eukaryota; kingdom Metazoa; phylum Chordata; class Lepidosauria; order Squamata; family Dipsadidae; genus Diadophis; species Diadophis punctatus. The sequence continues at coordinate 82,142,831 of JALIGW010000004.1, read as the reverse complement.
TGACCAATTTCTTATGTATAGGTAGCAATAATAAATTTAATTCAACAAAAGCTCCTAGTTTTGATAGCACCTGATAGGAATGCCCCCACTGGGAGACTGCAGGATAGGTACATCCCATCTCTGTATGAAATTCCCAAAATTACATCAGGGGAAGGAGGTTTCATTGATGGAAGTTCCCCCACTGTAAATTATGCAGGCAGAAAATCAACTTGACAATCAAATCACTATCACTGAGTGTCGCACACTGTGACAATTCAGAGCCCGACTAATTGTAGTGCTGTTTTTTTTCTCTTCAGAAACTTTGTCTGAAGGGAAAAAAACAGACTGAATAGGCTTAGATATAGCACCTAAAACAGTGAGGGCTAACCTTTTTCTTGTCGTGTGCTGAAAGCGCATGTGCGCGACATAATGCAATGCGTGCTCCCTGCGCATGCGTGCATGACCCTCCATGCTCCCACCACCACCCCACGCATGCGCATTTTGGGCCTTTCAGGCTTCCTTGCAGCCTCCTGGGACCAAAAACGGGCCATCGGGGGGGCACCGTTCCCCCCCCCACATCCCATTTTGGGCCTAGCAGGCCTCCCTGCAGCCTCCTGGGACCAAAAACGGACTGTGGGGGGGCAACGCACCCCCCATTTTGGGCATAGCAGGCCTCCCTGCAGCCTCCTGGGACTAAAAATGGGCCGTGCGGGGGGGCGCTGCATCCCCGTGCTCCCCCACCCCCATGCATGTGCGCCCCCCACATATGCGCGCGCTTCTCCCACATGCACCCTGCCTCCCCCTCGCATCCCGAAAATCAGCTGGCCGGCGGGAGGCACACGTGCGCATGTGCAGTGGAGCGGAGCTGGGCGACAGCTCGCATGCCCGCAGAGAGGGCTCTGCGTGCCAGCCGTGGCACGCGTGCCATAGGTTCGCCATCACGTACCTAGAATAAGTGACAGGTGGAATTAGTTGAAATTGTGCAAAGAGAGTGGGTCTCTTCTGATTTACATTACACACACACACACACACACACACACACAGAGAGAGAGAGAGAGAGACACTTTCTGCCAGGAGTTAATAGACTGTGTGAATTAACGTTTTGGGTGTACCCATAATACAACCACCTACAGTATCTCTATTGTTCCCATTAGATATATGAGAACAAGACCCCAGACATTTCCTAGGTATCTGTTTTTCTCAAGAGCTGAAATAAATGGAAAAATGCATTAGGTCCCTAAGCAGTTGACAATCTATTTCTGCAATTAATGCTGTCATTTCTTCTTAGTGCCGTCCATTTCTAAGTTCTGTGTCATGACAACACAATACGTAGTTCTCTGGTCGGCGTAAGATAGCATCAGGAACAGTTGTATGAAATGCTCCAAATGCGTGGCTCCATGTAGTGCAGCTGTAGGGGTGTCAAACTCGCAGCACGCGGGCCAGATGCGTCACACACTGGCCACGCCCATGCCCGGTTTAGCGAAAGGGGGAAAAGCCATGATACGTCACGTGATGCTGCCGTGATGATGTGAGTTTGACACCCCTGCTGTAGAGAATCTGGAGGGATGCAAGAAGTCTCCATTTTCAAAAGTGACAATAAGATGGTTTCCTGGTGGTGTGTGCTAAGACTTTTAGAGGCAATTACAGAGAACAAGGGAGATCCAAACCAATCTGAAGAAAGACAAAACTTCCGTGAGGAAATGTAAGAGGAAGAGTGGCGGAAACTGGCAGCGGCGTCAAAAGAGGGTTCAGCCTAGAATCTCTACATAGCCACAAACTAAATCCAACCTCCCTTGAGTGCCATTGACCCTTATCTAACTCTAACCAGATGCTAATTATTACTTCTAATAATTAGTTCTACTTCTTAGTTCTAGTTCTAATTATTTTCAGAAGAATCCTATCCAGAAACTGTTCAGCAATAAATCAGTTTAATCGGACCTTCACGTGTGGATCTGATCTGTTCCAGTGGTGGGTTGCTACCGGTTCGCAGCGGTTCTGCGAACCGGTAGCGGCAGCAGCGGGAGGTTCCGCCCACCCACCAGGACGTCATCAAAAACGCTCTGTGCATGTGTAAAGTGTTGCACGCGCGCAAAGTGCCCCCGCCCTCCCATTCCCGAACCAGTACAAAGGTAAGTGGAACCCACTACTGATCTGTTCTCACCTGAAAGGAAAACCTTGGTAGCAAAAAAAAACCAAAAAACCCCACAAAGGAATATTCAGGATTATACCATCAGCCACAGATTTTATTCCAAGCTTCAGCACGTTGCCGATTACAAACATAAGTCAACAACAATTAAACAACATTTGCCACATTCTCCTTACCGCTGTCCATGTCAAAATAAAGGGATTTTTAAGATACGCTTAGCTTCTCAATTGTAGGTTTGATATACCAATGGCACAATTTAAACCTGTCATTATTGTGAGGTACACACTTCCTACCTAGTAGCTCTCATGCTTCAGTCTGCTAATGCTAACCATAATTAGTGCAATAAACCAGCATACCACTAAATTGCAGAGTTATGGTACACTTACGATCAAATTTCTGCTCAAAACTCAAACCGCTGCCTTCAAATGAGATCATACTCTGTATTTGATACTTAAAAACAAAACAAAAAAACCCAAAATGCTTCCTTATGAAAACATCTTATTCTTTTTTTCAAAAAATGGTAAGGAATATGATTTCTGATCGCTATGCAAAACTCATCCTCAAATTCATATTGCTCTTTAGTTTAGTTTCGTTTTTCTTCTTAAAATATATTCTTTGTAAAATTTAGCTTTTTACGTAGGTCTGTACCGTATTTTGGAACAAAAAATAATATATAAAATAGACTTAATTCCTAAACATAACCTGAACATCAGACAACACAAATGAAGAAGAACAGGTCATGTGTGCGTCAAAATTTGACATGATAAATTACACATTACATGTTGTTAAAGCTCTAGTAACACATTCTTTTGAGGGGAAAAGGGGTAAACAAACAAATAATACAACAGAAGGTACTTTGGTCATTAGTACAACAACAAATAAAATACAAAATGCGTTACTTTATATATAAAAATACCTTATACCACACACACAAGATCAATTGTAGTAATTCTGCAGAGGAAGGGACTGTCTACAAATTATTTTTGCTCAGCTCTATTATTTTCTCTTACTTACATTTAACAATAACTATGTTTTAAAACTCTAAACTCAAGGGATCAGCTGAGAAATGCAGGATCTTCCAGAGCTATTCAACATAATACAATGGGATCTTTTTGCCTGCTTGGTTACAATTTGATAATGTAAGCCGATTTTCATAAAAACTTGGTTCTCAGCCGATTTTTTTTAAAAACCAAAAACCAACTGATCCCTTTTCTTCAAATAATGGTTGATCTAACCCAGGGGTGTCAAACTCAAGGCCCGGGGGCCGGATCCGGCCTGCGGGGTGCTTAGATCTGGCCCGCGGGGCCGTCCTGGAAACAGCGAAGGACCAGCCCGCCGTGTCTCTGCCAGCAAAAACAGGCACTCCCGAGCTCCGTTTTCGCTGGCAGGGTGTTGCAGGAGGCCGTCCCAGCCGAAAACGGAGATTGGGAGCCCGTTTTTGCTGGCAGAACACTCGGGCCGCCACAGGCATCCCCTGACACGAGTGTCCACATCCACACCCACTCCCCCCCCCCGAGGTCAAACACAACCCTGATGCGGCCCTCAATGAAATTGAGTTTGACACCCCTGTTCTAATCTGTAAACACAATAATTTAACTTTTTATTGATTCAAATTTGGTATAGCTGCCCAACACCGATGGACTTTTAGGCAAAGGCCATGAATATCACCCGAGACCCAGGCTGCCCGCTAGGCAAATACACACAGCCTTTGAGCTCACCTAACGGAGTGGCAACTTGTCATAAGCAACTATTGTGCGTGCAGTGTTGACCCTCAACTGAACGACAGAAATCCAGAGGTCTCTCCGTGCACACAACTAGCATTTTCTCTTGCCCCCCGCCCCCACATAGATCAGAGCTGTACACATTATATCACCTCTGTTCACTGCATTACTAACCACTAGTTACTAATATTACCACTAAAGCCAAAACTGACTAATACTGTCTACACGTATAAACCTATACATAGCTTTAGAAAATTACAGAAACCCAGTTAAGTGGCTCTACCTTGAGCCAGAAATAAATTGAGCCTGTCATTTTATGCTCATGGGTTGTTGTTGTTTTTAAACAAGGAAAAGAACCTCTTTCTGTGTTTTCAGATCACAATCGGAACTTTTAAATTTGCAGTGATCTTTAAATATACTCACTCCCAAAAAGTACACTGGGAAGTTAAGCATAGCGTAACTTCCTCCTGAGTAAAGAGGCAAATTGGGAATTTTTTTGGGGGGGGGAATTCCAGGAATTGAAGAATTTTTTTGGGTGGGTGCGCGCGTCAACAAAGACGCTTCCTGAAATAATCCGCAATTGCTTATAAGCAGGGTTTAGGAAACCCAGTTAAATGGCTCTTGCTTGCACCGGAAATAAATTTCGTCTGTCTTGTTATTTGAAAACAAGGAAGAAAATATTTTTCTCTCTGTGCTTTGTGTTTCAAATTGGAGCTTTTAAATTCGCGGTCTGATTTTTAAATATGCTCACTCCAAAGTATGCCGGGAAGGATGTAGCAACAGGGTGGAAAAACCGGCGTTTCATCCTATAATTTAAAACATACACCTTATTAAGAAGTTCACTTTAAAGCCTCTGTGTGGTATAAGTCACATATACTATAGTGTACTGGGGTTCGGGTTGAGCATACATGCTGTTTGTATGACCAATCGCGACCCTGTCTTATATTTTTTTGAACCCTGGAATAAGTGCTTGGCCTTATTGCCATGCACTCAAAAGCCCGATTGGGCTTATTATCAGGGGATGTCTTATTTTGGGGGGAAACAGGGAATATATAAAGATCGTTATTAAAATAACCACAAAAGTGCACATACTGAGCGGCAGAGAGCTGGGCAAACAGCTCCGCGTTTTCAAATAAATACTACAGCTAATTTTTATCAAAATATCTTACAGCGTAGTCACAGTTTACAATTATTGCTCGGCTAAACAGAAAAAAACACCATCGTGTAAAAAGAGCACTTGTTGACTTGCTCGGTAACACCTTGTTGAGATTCGGTCATGTTTAAACAACAGTTTCCGTGTGGATCCTGGAATCCCTTGAGTTAAGAAAGCTGCTCGATTTTGCATTGATGTTTTTTCTTTTTTTAAAAAAAAATTCAATTCCTCTCTCTTAGCTCTCTGGCATAATGCGTTGTCGTTACAGTAAGCGTAATTTTCTACTGTAAGGGACAATATGCTGGTGTGCTGACGCCCATTTTCTCGAGGGCAGTAGAGAAAAATGTTCTAAATACTTGGTAATACTTTATTCGATAAAGTGACGTCCGCACGGACCCTACTGTAACAAGAACATCTTTAGCTTAAAGGGGGCTTCGTTCTTTCACAAATCCGTGAAGCCGATCTGGCTTAAGAGGACACACAACTGGAATCTCGAGGGTTGACATCACTCCATTAGGGGTGTGTGTGTGTGTGTGTATGTTGTGGCCCGCCAGCAGCCCGTGCAGCTGGTAGCGGATCCCACCAGAGAAGAGGCTGATGTGGTGATGCGCCAGTGGCCTGTACAGCTGGCACCCGAGTCGGACAGTGAGGAGGCTGTAGAATTTGTGTGTGCCGCGTTCTTTGTGGGCCGTAGCTGGGGCAGAACAGTATGTATGTATGTATGTATGTATATTTTTGACCCTTTCGGTAACCAAAGCCCGTTGAAGATCCACAACCAAACACAGTTTAGTTTGTCAGCTAAAACAAACGTTTCCTTAAAAAAAAAATCGAAAAGGTAAAATAAATATTCGGATTGCACTAGACTGTCAGTTGTAAACACTTTGGGGTTTTGTATTTTTTTTCTTCTTCTTCTCCTCTCCCTCCAACGATGTCCGTAAAGAGATTGCGAATCCAGCACGGCAGGGCTGCGGGAAGGCAGTTCGGTTTGCGTAGTTGTCTTCTTCAGCACAACGCGGGCAATCCAGTCTTGGAAGAGGGTCAGGATTTGATCTTCCAAAGCTGAAATTAAAACACGGTGGTGAGCCAAAGATAGATCCATCATTCCGCCGTTTATCACGTACTGACGTCAGAGGGGAAACCTTTGCCAAGAAGATGGAAATTTTGCAAGGAACAAATGCTCCTCGCTGGGGGTCCTTGGTGCTCTCTGAGCTGCAAGCTGGTTTTCTTGCAGACGTTTCATTACCAAACTAAGTAACTTCATCAGTGCTAGTAAGGGAGTAGGGTTTGCTCTCCTATTATACTAGTGGGTTTGCTCTGTCAGCGCTGGTAGATGTTTCATTCCCATCTAGGTAACCTCAGTCCTGCACTGATGAGGTTCCCTAATTGGGTAATGAAACATCTGCAAGAAAGCCATCAAGCTCAGAGAGCACCAAGGACCCCACAACCCTCCTCTTCCTCTCCTCCTTTGCCTCCTCTCTACAAATCCCCCTCCTTCTACTGCTGATGTTACCAAGTTGGGTAACGAAATGTCTGCAAGAAAACCATCAAGCTCAGAAAGCACCGAGGACTTCAATGTCCTCCTCCTCCTCTCCTTATCCTCCTCTTCCATCCACAAACCCTTCTAAGCACTGATGATGTTACCTAGTTGGGTAATGAAACGTCTGCAAGAAAACAAGCAAGCTCAGAGAACACCAAGGACCCCAAAGTCTTCCTCCTTCCTTCCTTCCTTCCTTCCTTCCCCTCCTCGCCACAAATCCCATTCCCTTCTAGCACTGATGATGTTACCTAGTTGGGTAATGAAACGTCTGCAAGAAAACCACCAAGTTCAGAGAGCACTGAGGACCACACAGTCCTCCTACTCTTCCTCCTCCCTCCTCTTTCCTTCTCCTCCTGCTCCCCTTTCTCCTCCATTCTCCTCCCTTTTTTCCCTCCTCCTCCCTTTCTTTCTCCTCCCCTCTTCTCCTCCCTTTCTTTCTCTCCTCCTCTTTCCTCCTTTCTCCTCCTCCTCCCTTCCTCCTCCTCCTCCTCTCCACAAACCCCTCTCTCTTCTACCACTGATGATGTTATCTAATTGGGTAACGAAACATCGGCAAGAAAATCACTACGGAAACACCGAAAGAACCCCACAATTCAACCCGGAGCTACAAATATTCCCCTTCTATCAAATGCGAGTTGAGGGAGCAATACAATCTCAATAGAAAAATCTAAGCCTACAATTATGCTAAGAAAAGTGATTTCTTTTTCAAAGCAACGCTTGGGGTGGAGAGGAATCCTGTCACAAAGTCTTCCCACTAAAAGTTGATCAATCATTTAAGTCAGTCAATTATTATCTAACAGCTTCCGAAGGATGCAGATAATGGCTTCCACTTAAAGCTCTTTTTATTGCAAATAAAATTGCAATAAATTGCAAAATCATGTTAGTCAAAGCTTACTCAAGTCTGAACCGGTCCTATCTCATTCTCGTGTTCCTTTTCCATTGTTTATTTTATGAGTTTCAATCATTTCACTTCTGTTTACATGCCTTTCGTTTCCTTTTTATGACTGTTAAGAGTAGCCTTATTTTAATAATGCTGTTAAAGCATTGGACTGTTCTGTGTTGTTGTGTGTAAATACGTGTACTCGTTTGTGTTTCGTGTGTTTCATTTGTGTGTTGTTGTGTGCTGTTTGTGTCTGTTTTCTTATTGTAAAAATTCAATAAAGATTATTAAAAAAAAAAAGAGTAGCCTTAAGGTGAGGCAAGCGGCGACTAAATTAACAAATAAATAACAGTATGCCAGAGCTCTGGAATACCCGTTCTATGTGTCCAGACATTGATGCTAATAATCAGGAATAAATTAAAGAAATTTCATAGCATGACGTAATAGATATATGTTCATATAACTCAGAAAAGAACAGGTGCCAGTGACAAATCAAAGCTTTTAAGACAACAGGCATTTTCAACACTTATAAATGAAATCATGGTTACCTTTAATAATATTTTTTTTAAAAAACCCACAGAACTTAAAGATAAATTAAAGGCAAAATTGAGAAAATTACCTTTAGGTTAAATCCGAGCAAGTCGCTGATTACGCCCGAAACGGCGGACAGGATAACAACTTGTGTTATATTGTAAAGCAAAGGATTCATTGTTAATCCATATAATCTGAAGGGATTATCCAATTCCTGGAAAGAAGAAATATATTTACCTCATATAAATGGAAGAAATATAAATGGGTCTAATTGGAAGTAAAGCAGCTAGTCCACAATCATTCATTTCGTGACCGTTTGAAGTTACAACGGCATTCCAAAAACCGACTTATGACCGTTTTTCACACTTATGACCGTTGCAGCATTCCCATGGTCACGTGATCAAAATTTAGCCACTTGGCAACTGTATCCTATTTACGACGGTTGCAATGTCCCTTTGCGACCTTCTGCCAAGCAAAAGTCAACGCGGAAGCTAGATTCACTGAACAACTGTGTTACTAATTTAAGAACTGCAATGATTCACTTAACAACCGTGGCAAGAAAGGTCGTAAAATGGGGCAGAGTTCACTTAACAACTGACTTGCTTAGCCATGAAAATTGCAGTCATAAGCCGAGAACTACCAAGGCTATTTAAATATTCTTGGTGTTGTGGCCCGCCAGCAGAGCTGGCGGCAGACTCGGACAGTGAGGAAGTTGGGGAGGAACATGGGCCAGTCCTGGAGTCTGGGGAAGGCTCTGATGAGTGCTCTGCGTTGGAGGCAGAGACAGGGCCAGGGCCGTCTGACAGTTATCAGCTACCTTCGGAGTCGGAGATAAGTGGGGCTGAAGAACAGCTGGAGCCTGTTCCCAATGTGCGCATGCACAGAGCTGTCAGCAGAAGGGAACAATTAAGGAACAGAGGTCGACTCGGGAGTAAAGGCACAAGGGGACGCTGAATGGCCCTTCCCATAGGAAATAAATAGGAGCAAAAGGGAAATGGTGTTTGCAGGAGACAATTAATTCGTTTATTAGTGTGAAGATTTGCTTATCTGAGTTGTGCCTCACAGAGACTCCTTGCCAAGTATTTCCTTGTACAGCATTGCGTCTGGAAGCTCTCTGCCTGGCAACTGTCCAAGGACTGATAAGGTCTGTGGTTGCAATTCACCTTTGAAAGACTTTTTGCCGGGACTTTGCTGGATGCGAAAGCTAGGAATTCACATTAGCTTAATAAAAAGGGGTTTTGTCGGGACAAGGAATCTGCTTCGTGATTCTGGGAAGCCTAGGTCAGAACAGATGGTTATAATTTTAATTTTTTTGCTAAGGTATCCTTTGGCACCTTTCTCCAACAGAAATGGCGGAATTTAAGTTAAATCCGAGAACTGGCAGAACACAAAGGGGGAATAAGATCACAATCTCAAAAGGAACCTTAACTGAGAACGATCGGTCTATTTATCACTACCAAAATCGTTTCCATTTTTTAATTCTTACCTTCAATAACTTCGTAGCGAGTTTTAAGACATTGTTGACCAATGTTAGTTCTTCTTTCTTGTTCGGCTTCTTTTCCATTTTCAAGTACAAGTTTATCTAATCCAGGGCGGAGAAACAAATGTCACTTAAAACAAACAATCGTCTCCAGTAGCGTATTTTTTAAAAAACAAGGATAGTGTTTATCTTTCGTTATCAACTTTTAAAAATGTTTATTTATATGAACAACCCATAAGCCAGCTCTTCAGCCCAAGAGTCTCAGGGCAATGTATAGTTGACGAACCAAATTAAATTAATGTTTAAATTCAGAGAGGCCTGTCAATTATTGTTTTATGAAGAACGGTAAAATGATGAAACAAAAGACAATGAGCTGATAAAGGTTTTAATAAAGTCTTTCCTTTGGTACTTATAAGATACTGCTATTCCAAGGGAAGGAATTTCAAGGACAGGGCATCAAAATTAGTTATTCGGTCCCAAAGGTGCTTTTCCAAGAGGCAACTGGAATTTCTTTTGTTTTTCCTTGAAGAAGTTTCGCTTCTCATCCAAGAAGCTTGCTCAGTTCTATCAGAAGTTCTGTCAGAAATCAGAATTGGATGGGAAGCGAAACGTCTTCAAGGAGAAATAAAGAAAGTCCAGTTGCCTCGTGAAAAAACACCTTTGGGGCAAGCAAGACCTGGATGACTATGAATTTCCATAGATATACAGTATTCTCCTTCTGTCCTGGCCACTTTTTACAGAGGCACGATTTGAGAACGTCTCAACAAATTGCATCCCTGTTTGGTTTGGTGGCAGCAGTGCCTCAGATAGAAAGTCCCTACAGAGAGTGGTGAGGATAACCGAGAAGAGTATAGGAAGCTCTCTTCCTGTCATTCAGGATACTGCTTATAAGTGCTATGTGCTTAGAGCTCGAAGCATTGTTAGAGACCCCCACACACCCACTTTACAGACTCTTTCTGTTGTTCCCCTCTGAAAGGAGATTTCGAAGTATTTGTAGCAGGACTACCAGATTCTGTAACAGCTTTGTTCCCTATGCCATCCGTCTGGTAAACTCACAAGATTCATTTTTCTCGCCATGTACATGTATACATTAGAATTAACGGTATGCCAATCAGTGTGCATTTAAAGTGACAATAAATAAAGTTAACTTGATTGTCACTTTTTTTCCGACCAGACCAGGAAAGTCCTCACCTGTTCAGTAAGCAATATTGACGTATTGCTGTATTTCTTGCTTGTTTCGGATCCGAGTGTCACAAATCTCAAAAGGAAAAGGGTTAATGAAGTGCACCATATGACCAGTTCCCAATTATAATGGCAGTCAAGGAAGACCGCATGGACATGAAGCAACTGAGATAAGGAAAACAAAAAACAAAAGAGGGGTTAATTAATTCTCCATCAGCGCCAAAGTTATCTTTCACCGAAAAAAAATCATGAATAAACGACTTCCGTTGCAATCCTGTGAAATCTTCACTTCCCTGTGGACCGATCCGTTCAATTGTAATGTGATTTATCTCTGAGTAGACATGCATTAGTAGAAGTAAAGGGATTCCAACTTCTTTCATCTGCGCAACTTTTATAGAAACGGGCTACACGAAATCACCTTAGCCATTGGACCAGTTCTACCAAGTGGAATTCAAATTCAACGGAATTTGTAATTACGGAGAAAAGAGTTGTGAATGTCACACATTAATACTAGTTAGATTCCTTCCTGTCCCTGGATTAGCCATTGACAGAGTGTCTTTTTCATACTTCTTGGTGGTTGTGAGCCACACATAGCAAACAACATTCTAAGGCAGTGATGGCGAACATTTTCGGCAGAGTGCCCAAACCGGAATGTGCATGCGCACCAGAGCCCCGGAAACTCAAAGACCAGCTGGCCGGTGCGCATGTGCACACCGGCCACCTGGTCTTCTGACGCACCAGCTGGTCTTTGCGTGCACCGGAGCCCCAGAAACTCTAAGACCAGCTGGCCAGTGCACACGCGCGCACCGGCCAGCAGGTCTTCACGCGTGCCAGAGATCCGGAAACCCGAAGACCAGCTGGCCAGCGCGCATGTGCGCGCCAGCTAGCTGGTTTTTGGGCACATTGGAGCCCCGGAAACCCGAAGACCAGCTGGAATGCACACTGGCCACCTAGTCGTAAGGTTTCTGGTGCACGCATGCACGGTGGCCACCTGGTCATCGCGTGTGCCAGAGCCCTGGAAACCAGAAGAGCAGCTGGCGATGGCATGCATGCCCACAGAGAGGGCTCTGTGTGCCACCTCTGACACGTGTGCCATAGGTTCGCCATCACGGTTCTAAGATCTATTATCTAAGTGTTTTTCAACCTTGTCAAGGTGTGGACTTCAACTCCCAGAATTCCCTCATTAACATTTTTATTGAGTTATAAAGTAATGTAAAATACAAAATACAAAGTAAAGAGGAAAGAAGTGGGGAGGAAAAGGGGAAGGAGAAGTGAGGAAAGGTAAGAAGAAAAAGAAAAAGAAACATTTGACTTCCGACTCTCTCTCTGTTACAGTAAAATAAGGCATTGACCTCAAATCACAACTTTTTGCTTTTTCGTAATAATATGAACAAGCCATTTTTATAAAGATGTATCAATCTAATCGGTAAAACCCAAAGTCAGAGTTTTGTTCTTTTCCACTTTAAGCACAAAGTTCAGAAGCAGTCTCCATGTGGAAATATTCTTATATTCTTTTCTTTAATCAAAGTGGTCCGTTTTGCCATTTCGGCCAACTCCATCAACTTCTGCAACCATTCGTCCGTAGTAGGAAACCCCCAGAATTCCCCAGAGAAGAGCAACTAAGATGATTAGGGGACTGAAGGCTAAAACATATGAAGAACGGTTGCTGGAATTGGGTATGTCTAGTTTAATGAAAAGAAGGACTAGGGGTGACATGATAGCAGTGTTCCAATATCTCAGGGGTTGCCACAAAGAAGAGGGAGTCAAGCTATTCTTCAAAGCACCAGAAGGAAGGACAAGAAACAATGGATGGAAACTAATCAAGGAGAGAAGCAACTTGGAACTAAGGAGAAACTTCCTGACAGTGAGGACAATTAACCGGTGGAACAGCTTGCCTTCAGAAGTTGTGGATGCTCCAACACTGGAGGTTTTTAAGAAGGGATTGGACAGCCACCTGTCTGAAATGGTATAGGGCCGTGATGGCGAACCTGTGGCACGTGTGCCAGAGGTGGCACGCAGAACCCTCTGCGGGCACGCACCATCGCCCCAGCTCAGCCAGCTGGTCGTTGGGTTTCCGGTGCGCGCATGTGCATGCGCGCCTTCCAGTTTGGGCACTCTGTGTCAAAAAGGTTCGCCATCACAGGTATAGGTTCTCCTGCTCGAGCAGGGGGTTGGACTAGAAGACCTCCAAGGTCCCTTCCAGTTCTATTCTCATTGACTGATTGATTGATTGATTGACAAGGCTGAAAAACAACCGATCCAGCTAAACGCACTGGCTGTTGAACCAACCTCTTTTTTAATCTACTTTTGTTTTCGGGGTTCTGGGTGCATTTAGGCCCGTGACGTCCATCTGAGGAGGCATGTAGGAACATTCCTATGTAGGCTGCTTAACTGCGATATTTCGACATGAAGGAATTTGGTGCCCATCGGGTTCCTTACCTGTGCGCAGCAGATAAATACCACAGAAATGGTCAACAAGAAAGCAGAGGAAACTATTACGTCCACCGAACGTTGAGGACCTCGTCTCTGTAAATAAAAACAAACGGTGAATGTGGGATGGATGAATGAACCGTCATAGAACCTGGAAACCGAGCTGACCTGGTCTCATATTAATACACAGCAACGTGGTAACTTGTGCATACAAAATAACTGCATTATTTGCTGTGGGGTTCAGTGCATCGGTTCTTCATCATCCTCATCCTCATTCTGGCCATTGTCTATCCAGTGCAGGATGGCGGCCTCTTTTTTATTTGCCCCATTTTAACAGAATAACAGAGTTGGAAGGAACCCTGGAGGTCCTCTAGTCCAACCCACTGCTTTGGCAATCTAGTGTGCTTTTTGCAATCTATTTTGCAATCTATTGTGCCTTTCATTCTATACAGGTAATCCTCGACTTACAACCATTCATATAGTGGCCGCCGAAAATAACAGCGGCACTGGAAAAAAAAGTGACTTACGGCCGTTTTTCACACTTAAGACCGTTGCAGCTGTCCCCGCGGTTACGGGATTCAAAATTCAGACGCTTCGCAAGTGACCCGGATTTATGACGGTTGCGGTGTCCCCCGGGGTGACGTGATCCGCTTTTGTCTGTCATTTTCAGACAAGCCAAGTCAATGGGGAAGCCCGATTCACTTAACAACCGCGTTGCTAATTTAACAACTGCAGTGACTCACTTAAGAGCGGTGGCAAGCAAGTTCGTAAAATGGGACAAATGTCACTTAACGACTACCTGCAACTACCTGCATTGTGCGTTTAAGCCTCCGTTGCATCAATAGCACCTTCTGTGGCCTTAATTTAGGCGGAAGTTGAAATAAATAAATAACCACAAACCTTTAGATAGGAACGAAGGGAAAGCCACATTTTAATATTCTGGACTTTTTTTAGCCGGAAATGTGGAACTTCTGACTTCCGAGCTCTCCTGGCAGATGTTAAATGACCAAAAAGTTTGGCAAAAAGCAATCTCTGTAAAACATAAGAGTTTGAAATGAAATAAATAACATTTGTCATTGTATTCCTTTAAGGGACATCCAGGTGGAAAAGCAGAATGCAACCATAATTATTTACATTACCGATTCTTGCGTGTTAAGGATGCGTGTTTCTTTATTAGATAGAGGATAATCAGAACTGCAGAAAAAACAATTGCTGCCAACCTGCCTTCCATTGAGGACCTGTATACTGCACGAGTCAAAAAGAGGGCCGTGAAAATATCTACAGACCCCTCGCATAAATTGTTTCAACTTCTACCCTCAAAACGACGTTATAGAGCATTGCACCCCAGAACAACGAGACACAAGAACAGTTTTCCCCCGAACGCCATCACTCTGCTAAACAACTAATTCCCACAACACTGTCAAACTATTCACTAAGTCTGCATTACTATTACTATTAGTGTTCTCATCGTTCCTATCACCCATCTCCTCCCACTTATGACTGTATGACTGTAACTTATTGCTTATATCCTTACGATTTATATTCATATTGATTGTTTCCTGATTGCTTATTTGTACCCTATGACAATCATTAAGTGTTTTACCTTATGATTCTTGACAAACTTATCTTTTCTTTTTTGTACACTGAGAGCATATACACCAAAGACAAATTCCTTGTGTGTCCAATCACTCTTGGCCAATAAAGAATTCTATTCTATTCTATTCTATTCTATTCTATTCTATTCTATTCTATTCTATTCTATTCTATTCTATTCTATTATTTCCGTTGCTAAGCGAGACATTTATTAAGTGAGTTTTGCCCCACCTTACAACTTTTCTTTCCAGAGTTGTGAAGTGAATCACGCCCGCGGTTAAGTTATACCACACTAGCAAGCGTAGATAACGTCCACTTTTACCCCAAGCACGCTTGTGGGTATACAGGTTGTCCTCGAATTAGGACCACAATTCAACCCAACCTTTCTGTTTTTAAGCCAGACAGTGGATAAGTGAATTTTGCCCCATGTTACGGCCTTTCTTGCCACTGTCGTTAAGTGAATCGCTGCTGCCGTTAAGTTCGTAATCTGGTTTGTTAAGTGAATCCGGCTTCCCCGCTGACTTTGCTTGTCAGAAGGTCCCAAAAGGCGGATCACGTGACCTGGGGACACGGCGACCGTCATAAATATGAACCAGATGCCTGAATTTTGATCACGTGACTATGGGGATGCTGCAAAGCAGAGGTGGGTTTCAGCAGGTTCTGACCAGTTTTGGAGAACCGGTAGTGGAAATTTTGAGCAGTTTTGGAGAACCGGTAGTGGAAATTTTGAGTAGTTTGGAGAACCGGTAGTGGAAATTTTGAGCACTCCTGGAGAACCGGTAGCGGGAATTTTGAGTAGTTTGGAGAACCGGCAGTGGAAATTTTGAGCACTCCTGGAGAACCGGTAGCGGGAATTTTGAGTAGTTTGGAGAACCGGCAGTGGAAATTTTGAGTAGTTCAGAGAACTGGTAGCGGAAATTTGAGTAGTTCGGTAAATACCACCTCTGACTGGCCCCGCCCCCATCTATTCTCTGCCTCCTGAGTCCCAGCTGATCGGGAGGAAATGGGGATTTTGCAGAAACCTTCTGCCACGCCCACCAAGCCACGCCCACAGAACTGGTAGTAAAAAAAATTGAATCCCACCACTGTCGCAAAGGTCATAAGTGTGAGAAACGGCTGTAAATTGCTTTATTCAGTGCCGTTGTAACTTTGAATGGTCACTAAATGAGCTGTTATAAGTCAAGGATTACCTGTACGTCAATTGTTTTCTTCAAAAACAAGACTTGGAATGGGGGGTTTTGGTGCTAAGGCTTACCTGCTTGTAAGTCCTCTCAGCCACGCATAAAAGGAAGAAGAAAATCCACACCAGGGAAACACGCACAACGAAGCACACAATGACCATGGATATCACCATTACGTTTCCATCTGACCCAAAGGCAATAGCATAGAGTTCAGTGGCCGTATGCGTGGCTAAATGTTCCAGGTCTTTTTCTTGGGAAAGTCTGAATACAAACGGCGTTAATCCCAGGATTAAGGAGACCACATTGCCAAAAATCTGATATCCGATTCCTGGAACATAGCTGTTCACCTAAAGACCAAAAAAACAAAACAAAAAACACAAAACCAAAGCAAAGACGTTGATAATAGCTTTGAGTTTTAACGGGAAGTAGTTTACAATGCATGAAATAGGAAATCTGAATTCGGCTCAATGAAAGTGTAAAAGCTTAAAGTGGGAACATCGGTATTGGTATCATTATTATGATTTATGATTACTCTGTTGCTTTGCGTGTACTTTGAGAGCTTCTGCACCGGAGACAAATTCACGCTTAGCTAAGTAAAGTCTCCTCTCCTCTCCCTCTCCCTCTCCCCTTCCCATCCCCTCTCCTCTCCTCTCCTCCCTCCCACATTCCTTCCATTCCCTCCCCATCTCCTATCCTATCCTCTGATCTCCTCTCCTGTCCCTTCCCTTCCCTCCCCTCCCCATCCCCTATCCTATCGTATCCTATCCTATCCTCCCTCCCCAGTCCCTTCCCTTCCCTCCTCATCCCCTATCTTATCCTTTGATCTCTTCTCCTGTCCCTCTCCTTTCCCTTCCTTCCCTTCCCTTCCCTCCCCTCTCCCTTCCCTCCCCCTCCTCTATCTTCTCCTTTGATTGTCAGGGTTCCCTGTCAGGCCAAAGCCATTTTATTTGGAGACTTTGGCCTGCCATTGATCTCTTCTCCTCTCCCTTCCCTCCCCATCCCCTATCCTATTGTATCGTATCTATCCTCTCCTCCCCGCTCCTCTCCTTCCCTTCCCTCCCCATCCCCATCCCCTATCCTATCGTATCCTATCCTATCCTCTCCCTCCCCTCCCCTGTCCTCTCCCTCCCCTCCCCCTCCCCTATCTTCTCCTTTGATTGTTAGTATTCCCTGTCAGGCCGAAGCCATTTTACTTGGAGACTTTGGCCTGTCATTGATCTCTTCTCCTTTCCCTTCCCTTCCCTCCCCATCCCCTATCCTATTGTATCCTATCCTATCCTCCCTCTCCTCTCCTCTCCCTCTCCCTTCCCTCCCCATCCCCTATCCTATCCTATGCTATCCTATCCCTATTATTTCTATTTCTATTCTCTGTTCTATCCTATCCTATCCTCATTAAACTCTACAGCATCTGCAGAATATGAAAGAAGATTCCATCCTCCAGGCCAAAAGTATCTAAAAAGGTCAAACCATGGCAACAGGACTAAAGTTTATTTCACTGAGACTTTCGTTACTCATCCAAATAACTTCTTCGGTCAAAATTTTAAAAAAATTAATTAGGCATCGAGTCAGAGAGTCTTCCTTCACATTTTGCATTTCATTTTGGAGAGAAACCCCCAGTGGCCAGTTTAGCAAGAGTTAGTACATCCCAGCAGCTCTTAAAATGTAAGGAAATAGCAACACTTCTAGACTTCAATTAGACTTGCAGTGTTTCCCAACCTTGGCAACTTGAAGATGTCTGGACTTCAACTCCCAGAATTCCCCAGCCAGCGAATGCTGGCTGGGGAATTCTGGGAGTTGAAGTCCAGACATCTTCAAGTTGCCAAGGTTGGGAAACACTGAATTAGAGCATTTTGAGCATCGTTCTTTCATTGGGGCAAATCTTAGAAGTTAAAAAAAAAAAGCAGACTCACTCTGTTCATGATCATGCCGCTGATCTCAAGAACGGACATATCTGCCTTTTTGCAGTCGTTGCCTTCCCACACGATGGCACTGACTTTCTCCAACCCAGGGTTCGAGCTATGGAACCAGGGCAAATGACCCTGCCAAAAATAAATTGAAAGAAAAAGGGCAAAGAAGGTTCTGTAAAGCCACAACAACAACAACAACAACAACAAAAGTGACATGATCAATAGTAGGTGAGCGGTCAAGCAAAAATTATAGCTTCGGACGGATTTGGCAAGCTCCAGGTAAAGATAAATATACAAAAGGATGTGGAGACTCTAGAAAGAGTGCAGAGAAGAGCAGCAAAGAGGAGTAGGGGATTGGAGGCTGAAACAGATGAAGAACGGTTGCAGGAACTGGGTAGGTCTAGTTTAATAAAAAGAAGGACTAGGGGAGACATGATAGCAGTCTTCCAATATCTCAGGGGTTGCCACAAAGAAGAGGGGGGTCAAGCTATTCTCCAAAGCACCTGAGGGTAGGACAAGAAGCAATGGGTGGAAACTAATCAAGGAGAGAAGCAACTTAGAACATACATACATACATACACACATACATACACACGTTTTTTTCTGTCGAATCCCGTTCGAATCCTGTTCAAATCCCGGTAAGGGGTATGGCTATCTGATGAAAGCTAAATAGCTTGAAATAGATCTATAATAGTCTCCCTTCATTTTCATTTATCAGCAAAAAATGTTACACACACACACACACATACACAGACACGCATATATTGTTCTAACTGTCAGAAAATTTCTCCTTAGTTCTAAGTTGCTTCTCTCCTTGATTAGTTTCCACCCATTGCTTCTTGTTCTACCCTCAGGTGCTTTGAAGAATAGTTTGACTCCCTCTTCTTTATGGCAACCCCTGAGATATTGGAACACTGCTATCATGTCTCCCCTGGTCCTTCTTTTCATCCAACTAGACATACCCAGTGTATATATAGGATATATATATATCCTGTGTGTGTGTGTGTGTGTGTGTGTGTGTGTGTGTGTGTGTGTGTGTGTGTGTGTGTGTGTGTGTGTGTGTGTGTGTGTGTGTGTGTGTGTATATATATATATATATATATATATATATATATATATATATATATATATATATATATATATATATATATATATATATATATACCCAGTGTATATATAGGATATATATATATATCGTGTGTGTGTGTGTGTGTGTGTGTGTGTGTGTGTGTGTGTGTATGTATGTATGTATGTATGTATTTATTTTCATTTATCAGCAAAAAATGTTACACATATATATACACACACACACACACACACACACACACACACACACACACACACACACACAGGATATATATATCCTATGTGTGTGTGTGTGTGTGTGTGTGTGTGTGTGTGTGTGTGTGTGTCTCCCTTTATTTTCATTTATCAGCAAAAAATCCTACACACACACACACACACACACACACATAGCATACACACACACGCACGCACACACACACACACACACACACACACACACACACACACACAAACACACACACTCTGTTTCCCTCAAAATAAGACATCCCCTGATAATAAGCCCAATTGGGCTTTTGAGTGCATGGCAATAAGGCCAAGCGCTTATTTCAGGGTTCAAAAAAATATAAGACAGGGTCTTATTTTCGGGGAAACATGATATATAGAGGCTAAATATGTGTGTGTGTGTGTGTGTGTGTGTAAATTTAATCACTGGTTGATTGTTTGTTTTTCTGTTTTGTATTTTATTTTTTATGATAAAACAATAAATACTATTTAAAAAGAAGAGGAGACTGGACAACCATTTGTCTGAAATGGTGTGGGGTTTCCTGCCTAAGCAGGGGGTTGGACTAGAAGACCTCCAAGGTCCCTTCCGACTCTGTTATTCTGTTATATCAGTTATTCTTCTACTCACCGGATGAAAGGGGTCGTCCCTGTATTCCTTCTTCATACAAGAGTTGACCTGAGAATTTTCCGCGTCGGTCTCGCTGGAACAGGATGAACGGCACTCGGCGCAGTGCAAAAAATCCTCCCACAGGACGTCTTCAGTCTCCGATTCTGGCCTGGTGCTCTCCGAATCTTGCCTGGAACTTGAACACCTCGAGCTGCAGCTGGTGCCCGATTTGGGGACATCCTGAAGAATACAGGAAGAGCCATTAGAGGTTATTGCACGAACAACCGGACCCATTCATGCACAGTTCAAGCTAACTACTTCATTATGTTCAGCCTATAATACAGGAATCTTCCTGATCTGGCAGCCTATGCCTGGGAACAATTAAATAAGGTTCCAAGGAACTTAGGGAAGGTCAGCCCCTAGCCCTTTTGCGGTTGCGCAGTGATTCCAGGCTAGTTCTACACTTGATCCCTCCTCCCTTCCAGGCTGGGCAAATAGCAATAGCACTTATATACCGCTTCATAGTGCTTTAACAGCCCTCTCTAAACGGTTTACAGTAGTCAGTATCTTACCCCCAAGAGTTTGGGTCCTCATTTGGTGAGGTGGCGCAGTGGTTAAAGTGCAGCACTGCAGTTCAGCAGTTCAGCTGTTCAAATCTCACTGGCTGAAGGTTGACTCAGCCTCCCATCCTTCTGAGGTGGGTAAAATGAGGACCCAGATTGTTGGGGGCAATATGCTGAACTCTGTAAATCGCTTAGAGAGGGCTGTAAAGCACTATGAAGCAATAGCAATATAGCAATAGCACTTTACTTATATACCGCTTCATAGTGTTTTACAGCCCTCTCTAAGCGGTTTACAGAGTTCAGCATATTGCCCCCAACAATCTGGGTCCTCATTTTACCCACCTCAGAAGGATGGAAGGCTGAGTCAACCTTCAGCCGGTGAGATTTGAACAGCTGAACTGCTGAACTAGCAGTCAGCCTGCAGTCGCAGCATTTAACCACTGCACTAAGTCTAAGTGCTATTGCTATTGCTATTTTACCGACTTTTCGGAAGGAGGAAAGGCTGAGTCAACCTTGAGCTGGTCAAGATCGAATGCCTGGCAGTCAGCAGAGTTAACCTGCAATACTGTATTCTAACCACTGCGCCACCAGGGTAGATGGGTGGGTAGGTAGGAAGGTAGATTGGATGGATGGATGGATGGATGGATGGATGGATGATAGATAGATAGATAGATAGATAGATAGATAGATAGATAGATAGATAGATAGATAGATAGATAGATAGATAGATAGATAGAGCAATAGCACTTAGACTTATATACCACTTCATAGTGCTTTACAGCTCTCTCTAAGCAGTTTACAGAGTCAGCAAATTGCCCCCCAACACTCTGGGTCCTCATTTTACCCACCTCGGAAGGATGGAAGGCTGAGCCAACCTTGAGCCGGTCAGGATCGAACTCCTGGCAGTGGGCAGATTTAGCCTGCAATACTGCATTCTAACCACTGCGCCACCATGGCTCTTACATGCCCCAAAAGTACCCGTGAATTTGATGTCCTTAAATGTTTTACTCAGCCACAATGAAAAGTGTTGTTACCTCTACAGGGTAATGTTTCTTATAATGGTGAGATTTCTTGCTTCGAAACGCACAATCGCTGGAAGCGCGCTCGGCATTCCGTCGTAAATGGTAGCCGGTTTCCGGCCCTTCCTCACTAGAAACCTCATCCGATATATTTGTCATTGTTCGGTGACTGTCCTAAACCGAAAAAGTAGTTACTATCAATAAAAGACACATTTCTTTTATCTCAAACAATTCATACAATTTTAATATACAATTCTAGAGAGAATTGGGCTACATCCTGTAGCCAAACCCTTTTATTACCACCTGTATCTCCTACTGATCAGTTGCCCTCAATTATGAACCTCCTTACCTGCCATTTTTAGACTCAGGATGCTAATTGTAAGTCCTAACAATCAGCTTCAGTTCTTTTTAAAAAGTACAGCCAAAACTCAAGAGGGGGGGGGAAAAGATAAAAGGAGAAAAGGTGGGGGCACCTCATCCCCAAAGGAACAATATTCCACAGGGCAGGACAATGGCAGAAATCTTTCTTCCTAGACCCTACTCATTCCTGTTTCTGTTGCATCATTACCTTCATCCCTTCACCATCTCCTTTTAATGACACCATAATCCCTTGCGGGGTGGAGTCTGGGCAACTGAATGGAGCTGAGTGTTTACTGGCCGGATGCCCTTCCTGTCGCCAATGCGGAGTTATATTCAGCAGATATATTCTCAACGTGCCCAGACAGAAATATCAGCCTCTACCTAGGATCGAACTCACAGCCTCCTGATTGTGAGGCGAGAGCTCCACCTCTAGGCCACCGCACCACTCATTACTTTCATCCCTTCCCTAATTTGTTTATCTACCTGATTGGGAGACCAGCCACTTCCCTCACATAGAGAGAATCTAATATCATGAAGACAATATAACAAAGTAGAAAGGGACCTTGGAGGTCTTCTAGTCCAACCC
The DNA here is from genome assembly GCA_023053685.1 of Diadophis punctatus similis. Lineage (NCBI taxonomy): Eukaryota > Metazoa > Chordata > Lepidosauria > Squamata > Dipsadidae > Diadophis > Diadophis punctatus. Next base: position 82,120,668 of record JALIGW010000004.1, on the reverse strand, counting down.
CCTACTCAGGCAGGAAACCCTATACCATTTCAGACAAATGGTTGTTCAATCTCTTCTTAAAAACTTCCACTGTTGGAGCATTTAGAACTTCTGGAAGCAAGTTGTTCTACTCATCAATTGTTCCAACTATCAGGAAATTTCTCCTTAGTTCTAAGTTGCTTCTCTCCTTGATTAGTTTCCACCCATTGCTTCTTGTCCTGCCTTCGTGTGATTTGGAGAATAGGTTGACCTCCTCTTCTTTGTGAAACTCCTCAAATATTGGAAGACTGCTATCATGTCACACTTAGTCCTTCTTTTCATTAAACTAGACATACCCAATTCCAGCAACAATTCTTTATATGTTTTAGCCTCCAGTCCCCTAATAAAGGACTCACTTTATGATTCGAAGTGTTGTATGTACTTCGGGCAGTTCCGATATTCCAGCCAGGTTCTTCTGACCGGATGACCTCAGAAAGGGGCTCGTGGGATTGTAAAGCATCTTCGTTGTTTCTACCTGTCCTTTTTCCATCAAGGGAAACATACCCGTTGTCCGTTTCGGTGGATTTGTCTATAGAGTTCTTTGCTTTTTTTGCTCTAGAGTCAAACCAAATACATGAAGTAGTTATTGTTCCTTGATCCCGTTTCCCAAACTGCTTTCATGCAAAGAGAAAAAATTGGAGGCAATAATTTACTTCATGCCTATATTTGCCTACATATACACAGGGAATCTTTAATCTCACTAAATCACCACTGAGCTAAGACCTATATATTGAATAAGATGAAAACTTACACCTAAAAATTAATAATCAAGGAAAATGATTATTATTAGCTGAATAATTCTGGATGATGAAATATTTTTAGTAATAAGGATATTTTATTGATTAGCCATAAGAATAGAAAATTACAAAATGCAGAACAATAATCTTAAATAAATTAAAATGTAACTGTTCGTTTGGGAATTATCTAAGATTTCCGAAAGTATTTCACAGATTGCTTTGAAATTTTGACACAATGTTGCATTCGAATACGAGTGTTTTTATATATCTATATTATATAGATGTCACACCTGTGACAGGTAAAAACATGATTTTCTTGAAAAACAGGTAAAAACATGATTTTGTTGGAAACCAGCGCCCTCTGTTGGACACACGCTGTACTAATTGACTATTCCCTTCCAAAGTTTCTGAGCCAAGCTGAGGGAAATAAGGGAATAGAATAGCAGAGGCTTTTATGGGGAAACCAAGACATGCCTGCTGAGAGGAGGCAGACCACCACCACCCCATCGTGTGACCCTGGCAAGTACCTCAGAGAAATAAAGGGATAAGATAGCAGAGGTTTAAACACAATTTAAACCTCCAAAAATAAAGGCGGGGAAATTTACATCAATGTTAACCATAATTCTGAGATGTTAATGAGCATAAGGTTGCCTGAATAATACCACCCACCATGACATGCCTACTGATTTCCAATTAGACTGCCGTTCGAAATCACCATCAACAAACCTCAAGGCCAATCTTTAGAATTGTGTGGTTTACATCTAGACACAGATTGCTTCTCACACGGACAATTATATGTTGCGTGTCTAGAGTTGGCAAACCAGACAATCTCTATATCTGCACAGACAATGGAACAACAAAAAATATTGTATGCCCACAAGCTGTGACATTAAACATATTAAAAACGTGCACTTTCTCTTTTCTTTCTTTCCCATTTAAGCAGACTGACCCATAGCAACGCATGGCTGGGTACGCTAGTGCGTAATAAAATTAAGTGACGGGCAGAACTAAAAAGAAATATGAATCATATTTCTGTACCACCCCTACAATTTATCCTATATTGAGATCAAGATATGCAATTCTCAATAGTGGTGAAGTAAAAAATAAATAAAATCCAAATGATTCTGATAGGTCACTCTTTAACCAATCAGAACCTGAAAGCCCAAAAGAGATTATTCCTGCAATCTATTCATTTCTAAATGTATGTTTAATGCTTCCCGGACACAAGGATTGGCCTAAAGTCACCAGGCTGGTTTTCAAGGCTAAGACGGGACTTGAACTCACAGTCTCTTGTTTCCTAGCCTGATGCCTTAACCCAGGGGTCGGGAACCTATGGCTCACGAGCCAGATGTGGCTCTTTTGATGATTGTTTATGGCTCGCAGCAGGGGTGAAATCCTCCCGGTTCGCCCGGGCCAGTCCTTCGGCGTATAGCCGATGGAACTGGCGGCGGTTGCGGCGCGGAGCTTCTCCTGCCCGCTTTCCCGTCCCGGCTGAACACAATCACCGCTTTCCCGTCCCGGCTGAACACAATCATTTGGGTTATTTTTCCCTCTGTGCATGCGCGAGCATGCACAGAGGGAAAAATAACCCAAATGGCGGCGTTCAGCCGGGACGGGAAAGCGGGCGGGAGAAGCTCCGCGCCGCAACCGCCGCCAGTTCCATCGGCTATATCAGGGGTGGCCGTCAGCCGTCAGCCCAGCCAGGGGGGAGGAGGAGGAGAAAGGCGGTGATTTAGCCCATCAAGCGCACTCCACTTGGCGGCTCTCGGATGGAACGGCAGCGCGCGCGGAAGGAATGCCAGAGGACGGCGTCGAGCACACGAGGCTCTCACGGGCAGCTGCGCTGACCCTGCCTCCGCCGAGGAGGAGGGGGAAAGGAAAGCGCTCCCGCAGAGCATCCCAACTGCAAGTTATCGTCGCCCGTCCTGCCCAAGCGGCCGCGCGACGTGACCCCGGAGCCGGATGGGCACAAGGGCAGGAAGAGAGAGAAAAAGAAAAGGTGACGCTGTTTTAGCGAACGGAAGTGATTTCGACCGCGGCGCAGAGGCGCCCAGCGAGCGGGGCATCACCTTTTCTTTCTTTTTCTCTTCCTGCCCTTGTGCCCATCCGGCTCCGGGGTCACGTCGCGCGGCCGCTTGGGCAGGACGGGCGACGATAACTTGCAGTTGGGATGCTCTGCGGGAGCGCTTTCCTTTCCCCCTCCTCCTCGGCGGAGGCAGGGTCAGCGCAGCTGCCCGTGAGAGCCTCGTGTGCTCGACGCCGTCCTCTGGCATTCCTTCCGCGCGCGCTGCCGTTCCATCCGAGAGCCGCCAAGTGGAGTGCGCTTGATGGGCTAAATCACTGCCTTTCTCCTCCTCCTCCCCCCTGGCTGGGCTGACGGCTTCCCGTCTTCCAGGAGCCTCGGTAGGTTGGTTGCTGCTGGATCTTCTTCAGCCAGCTCCTCTCCACAGCCAGGAAGGAAGGAAGGAAGGAAGAAGAAGAAAGAAGAAGAAGGAGAGAAAGAGAGAGAGAGAGAGAGAGAGAGAGAGGTTAGGAAGGCAGGAAGACAGAAAGAAAGAAAAAGATGTTAGGAAAGAAGAAAGAGGAAGGAAGGAAGAAGAAAGAAGAAGAAGGAGAGAGAGAGAGAGAGGTTAGGAAGGCAGGAAGACAGAAAGAAAGAAAAAGATGTTAGGAAAGAAGAAAGAGGAAGGAAGGAAGAAGAAAGAAGAAGAAGGAGAGAGAGAGAGAGAGAGAGAGAGAGGTTAGGAAGGCAGGAAGACAGAAAGAAAGAAAAAGATGTTAGGAAAGAAGAAAGAAGAGGTAAACGCCCCCTTTTGAATCAGTCTGAGACTGCGTCTGCTCGGTTCACTTTTAAAATATATTATATGGCTCTCACTGAAATAAATTTCCAAATTTTTTGCTTTCATGGCTCTCTTAGTCAAAAAGGTTCCCGACCCCTGCCTTAATCACTAGATCAAACTGTCTTTATTGCTTGCTGGAATTAACGGAAACCGAAAAAATGGAAGGGCCCGACCCTAATTTAACAGCAAACGCACCGGAGCCAAAATAAGAAACTCAGCTAAAAAATAATTCGCAGATTTAGAACAGAATCTAATTTTTTTCATGGACTTCGAGAATCCGTTGCCTCCATTTTCTCCTACTGGTTTCCAGTGACGTGTGGAAATCGAAGTCACGGGGGCTCAAACAAACGTTGATAGGATGATGTTAGAGAAAAGGAACAGTCCCATCATTTAAGACAAACCAAGGCTTGACTAAAATATACCAACCCTGATAAAAAGAAAGTAGCGTGCCAGAGCTCCTTGAAGACAGCAGCAAGACTAGAAGAGGTGCTGGTGCCGTAACTCTGGACAGTCCCTTCTTGGGTGTTGTCGGTTGTGCTAGAGCCATCCCCTTCGCGATGCACCTCCAAGTGGGCTGCTTTCCTTAATTTCCTTGAGATTGAAGACGGAGGCAGCAAGAATTATATTCGCACAGAATTGGAAAAAAGATAAGACCCCCCTCAAATGCTGTGATTGTAAAAAAAAAAAGGTGCTAGAATGTGCTGAAATGAGCAAACTAACTATGGAACTAAAAGAGAGAGAGAGAGAGGAAACGGTATTATAAAATTTGGGATAGATGGTATGATTGGCTGGAAAAAAAAAGTAAAATTAATGTATAAATTAAGATAAGAATGAAATATGTGAAGAAATGAGATTTAAAAAAAGAGGAAATGTGATATTTATTTATTTATTTATTATTTATTTAATCAATCTTATAGGGCGCCCAACTCCCAGGGGACTCTGGGCGGCGTACAACAGATCGTACAACAGATAGATGTAACCTTAAATTTAAATGGTTGTAAAATAATGTATAGTGTACATAAATGTGAATAAGAGTGTGAAACTATGGGATAATAGGTAACAGTGTATATACTGAACAGGAAAAGAGAAAAAAACTTTTGAGTATATAACAATAGCCATAATTAGGAAAATATGGAAATGAGAAGGAAATTACGATGGCGTAAAGCTGTATTAATGGAATTGTATTTTATGTATATATGTGATGTACATGTTTGTTTTGTATGTTGTATTGTTTGTTTTTCCGTTTTTTTTTAAACTGGAAAATTGCAATAAAAATTATTAAAAAAAGAAAAAAAAAGAAAACGGAGGCATTTTGTAAAGGTAACTCGCTAGCAGCACAACATGGACAGAATTTATCCATTGGTATGTTTACAGCCAAACAATGGCTTGGTTAAACAAGAAAAATCCCATTTTCATGACCGTCTTTTTGTCTGGCACGAACGATAAGAACCAGGGGTGGTCGTCACTTACCTTCCCTACCAGTTCGCAAATGTGAGCACACGCCTCCGTACATGTGCAAAGCCTCCTGCGCATGCACTTTACTCGTGCACGCGCCTGCCTCAAAAAATGGCTAAAGAGGACGGCATTACGTCTGGGCGGGTGGGCGGACCCACTCGCAGTTGGCGCTAGCGTTTCACCTGAACCGGTTAAAACCAGCAGAATACCACCTCTAATCAGAACCACGTGTTAAGTTCCAGTTAAGCTGACTTATTGCTCAGGCCTTTATAAAAGAAACTAACAGTCAGCACTAAAGTTAACGGAGTTAACAGAATGCAAAAGGGGTTGGACTTAAGACCGTTTGTGGCAACGTAGAGATTCCAGGCTGATTCCTTTCTTGACTCCTCCCCCAGGCTCTGCCTCTCCTTTTCCTACACTTTTAAGAAATAAAAAGTTCAGGAGGGTAGCCAAAAGTAAATTCATAAAGGCTTTTTAAACCTCTGACAGATTATTTTAATTCCGATGGAAATCATATTTAAGATTAGGGCATCTTATTTCCATTATTTAGTTACTGGATAAAATATACATTTAGCATCTAATAAAATGTCCATGGAGAAAAGCAAGCTCAGAACACATTTGAAATAACAACAGGCTGGTGTGGTCCCGGGACCCCCCACTTTTCCCCAAAGAATCACAATTTGCCATGAAATAAATTGAAACTGACACATGAAAATGGTATCCACCATTTTTTTGTTCTGTAGGGCAGCCACCCTGCTTTGAAAATATGATTTAACATATTGCAAATAATAAAACAATTGTATTGCCAATCATGTCAGATGCGAAGAATCAGGATCAAATGTTAAGGTCCAATTAAGATATATTGCCACACTTATACACAAGAATATAGCACTAAATTTGTGCTAGATAAGATGCAGACAATGATATTCAAGGTGTTGGATTTAGACTGCTTGTGGGAACGTAATGATTCCAAGCTAATTCCTGTCTTGACCCCACCTCCAGCCTCTGCCTCTTCTATTCCTGTAATCATTGATATCCCACTAATACAGGTAGTCCTCAACTTACGATCACAGCTGAGCCCAAAATGTCTGTTGCTAAGTGAGACCTTTGTCACAGTTTTCCTCCATTTTACGACCTTTCTTTTAGCCATTAAGCGAACCGCGGAAGTTGTTAAGTAAGACGCTGTTCAGTGAATCCAGCTTCCCCATTGACTTTGCTCGTCAGACAGTCACAAAAGGGGATTGCGTGACCCCGGGACTCAGCAACCATCATAAATACAAGTCGGTTGCCAAGAGTCCGAATTTTGATGACTGCGGAGATGCTGCAACGGTCATTAAGTGTGAAAAACAGCTGTAAGTCACTTTTTTCAGTGCCGTTGTTGCAACTTTGGTCACTTACGGAACTGTTGTAAGTCGAGAACTACCTGTGCCTTCGATTATCTTTTGGGGTTTAGGATTCACGTCCAAACTAAAGCAAAGAACCAGCACAAACCCAGCCCAGTCCCACAAAGGTACCTCCTCCTTCTCCCGCCGGTGTTTGTGGAGGATTTGGGGGTCCTTGTGGAGACAATCTGGCAGTGCACCGTTCCAAGGAGCAGCATGAGCCATGCCGGGCCGATGACTTCCGTCAAAGGTATGTTGTGCGGGCTTTGTATCGTGAAGAAGAGTATGATGGCAGCCACTGTCGGGAAGAAGAAGAAGAAGAGAGGATACGAATGGCGAAGGAATTCATCGTTCAACCAGAGAAAAGGGAGATCATTACAGGTACTTCCTCAACTTCCGACCACAACTGAGCCCAAAGCATCCCCATGGCCAGGTGATCAAAATTCAGACGCTTGGCAACTGACTCATCTTTATGACGGTTGCAGCGTCCTGGGATCCCCTTTTGCGAACCTTCTAACAATGCCAACAGGGAAACCGGATTCACTTAACCACGTTACTAATTTAAGAACTGCGGTGATTCACTTAGCAAATGTAACAAGCGAAGTCATAAGATGGGGGTAAAACTCGCTTAACAAATGTCTCACTTAGCGACCTAAATTTGGGGACTCGATTGTGGTCGTAAGTTGAGGACCAACTGGACTCAAATGGTGCTCCAGATGTTTGGGGTTGAACCCAAGGAGCCTATTACTATTTGGTACAACCTTTGCTTTCTTTTGCCACAACAGTTCCATTTCTATTTCTTTGTATTTTTGTTATTTTCTCCAGTTTTTTCTCTTTTAATCTGTCTCTAGCAATGTCCACTATCCAGATTTTTTTTTAAAAAAAATCTTTCCTAATAATAATTGTGACGTCTGGGCTGTTATCATTATTACCCTGTCAAGCTTCTTGTTTATACTGTTAACGTTCTAAAAATTTACATTATCTTTTTTTTAAATAAATTTTATTGAGTTATTTACATTTTTAAAAAAGCATATACAAAAAATGGACAAAACAATACAATATAAATACACTACATAACCTCTAGGGTTATAGTACAGCAACTTATATCGACAATAATTTCATGCTTATATAATCCTTTTCATTTACATACTTATCATTTTCATTTACATGCTTAGTTACTATTCTTTAATATAAACGTTTTATATTTTAACCTAGTTGAAAATTGTCATATTTACAATACTAAGTTAAAAGTTTACTGATTTATTTTGGTTTCTCTTTTCAAGCTAATCATATAATTTGTTCCAAATTTCATAGTATTCCGAGTCCTCCCTTTCATTTAATTCCATTGTCATTTTGTCAAATTCAGCACAATCAAGAATTTTCTTAATTATTATATTTTCGGTTGGTGTATCCCTTAGTTTCCAACATTGTGCAAGGCTGATTCCTTGAGAAAAAATACTATTACATTATATTACACATATTTAACATTATCTTATTACACTTCAAGATCATATCTACATTGAATATTATATAGTTAATATAGATATTAAATTAATATTTAATTTCATAAATATATTTGTGATTTATTAATATATTTAACATTTTAATGTTACGGACAATTGTTTCTTCAAAGGCTAGATACGCAAGATAGCGCTGTTATTTTTTTTTAAACCCAGGTATCTCTTAGGCAGAAAGTTCTCATCCAGACATACCTTGAAGAAGATAAAGGAAAAGCAGCCACGAAAATATAACTGTTGATGTCACTTGTAGCCACCAGTTGAAGAAGAAGGGAAAGAAAACAACTCTAACAATTCCCTTTCGAGTCAGGGAGGTCCAGGGACTTTCTGGTTTTGCTTTTGCAAAGGCCGACCCTAAAGAGAAGCAGAATCAATGACTTGGTTACACACAAACATGTGTTTTACTAGTAGCTGGATACCCGTGCTTCGCTACAAAACTATGTGATCGGGCTTGATAAATTGACAGTTAAAGCTTGAAAATGTTCCAACTCTGTTCCAACTGCCAGTTGCCTTATATTTTCCTTCCTTCCTTCCTTCCTTCCTTCCTTCCTTCCTTCCTTCCTTCCTTCCCTCCCTCCCTCCCTCCCTCCCTCCCTCCCAACCTGTAGGCCGGATGAGTCATGCACTGGCCACGCCCATGCCCAACTGGCAGTTGGAACAGAGCTCTTTTCAGGTGGGGAGGGGGAGTAGAATGTCTAACTCCTTAGCATCAGAGCGTGTTAATATAATACTGTATAAGAAATACTAATGATCTGATGGTCATTTCAAAAAATCCTTTCTTAGCGAGCACCTAGAAGCCAAGAGGAACATACGTGCCAAGTTACAAGTTTGTAGGCTTTACAGTTCTGGAGATTTTGTGATTACGGCGTGAGTTGTTTTTGCTTTTATATATATATATAGATTTTTAAAAATACTTTTTATAAATATATTTATAAGTAAGGGTAGTCCTCGACTTATGACTACAACTGAGCCCAACGTTTTTGTTGCTAAGGGAAATGTTGGTTAAGTGAATTTTGCCCCATTTTATGATCTTTCGTGCCACAGCGGTTAAGTGAAGCACTGCGGTTTTTAAGTTAGTCAGACGGTTGTTAAGTGAATCTGGCTTCCCCATTGACTTTGCTTCTCAGAAGGTCGCAAAAAGGGATCATGTGGCCCCGTCATAAAAAAGAGTCGGTTGCCAAGCAGCCGAATTTTGATCACGTGATTATGGGGAATACTGCAATGGTCATAAGCATGAAAAACGGCCATGTCACTTTCTTCAGTGACGCTGTAACTCTGAACGGTCACTAAATGAACTGCTGTAAGTCAAGGACTACCTATATATATATAATATAATATATAATATATTTTTCGGAGTATAAGACGCACCGAAGTATAAGACGCACCTTAGTTTTGGGGGAGGAAAACAAGGAAAAAAGGCCTCTGCCTCCCAGCAATTTGCCAAACAGCAAACAGCACAGATGATATACACTGTTTGCTGTGTATTTCTGTGCATGTGTGCCTGACCCATAGAAATAGCAAAGAATTGGAGAAATGTACATTATGGCAGTATATTAATCCCAGAAAGTTTTCTTAAATGTAATCATACTAACTCCTCCCAATTATTTAAATAGATCTACTCAAAACATGACTAAGTCAGGGTTTAATTCAGCTGCCTTATTTCAATACTAATACTTAATACTAAAACAGGACATTTCAGATTATACTTTAAAATTGATGTGGCTTTCTGGAAGTATTCTCTGCTATTTAAAAGAAGATACAATAGCACTGGGCCTCTTCAGATCAAGCATTTATTTTAAAAAGCTTCTTCATTTTGTTAAGTTGTCTAGAACAGGGCAACTTTGGCAACTTTAAGACTTGTGGACTTCAACTCCCAGAATCCCTCAGCCAGCTTTGGGAGTTGAAGTCCATAAGTCTTAAAGTTGCCAAGGTGGGGCTACATTCGGTGTATAAGAAGCACCCAAGTTTTCACCCTCTTTTGGGGGTTAAAAAGGTGCATCTTATACTCCAAAAAATACGGTAATATAAATAATATAATATAATATGATATGATATATGATATAATATAATGTTATATAAGATCCCATTGTCCAATTATTAATCGTTCTTTTGTTCTGAGAACAGTTCATGTCTTGGCCAATACCTGCAGGAATGTCCTTGGTGGGAACGTGGCTCTCATGGCTAAAATCTGAAGCCTCCACATTGCTTCCCACCTCCCACCAGTTCTTTTGGCAAGTTGAAAAGCATTAAGATGCAGAGAAGCATAAGTGGTTTTAATCTTGACAACAGGGCTATGCTGGGCTGATATTTAAGTAGCAGCTCGGGATTACCGAAAATCTGCAGAACAAGAACAGGCAGAACTGGATGGCGGAGTTAAGTGAGTCATCAGCCTAGAATCATTATGTTGCCACAAGCGTCTATGTCCAACTCTCTTGAATTCCGTTGACTCTTAGCGTTGATTCTCGTGGATGGGCTTGAGTGGTAAATCTTTCAGAATTGCAACTTAACCTATGATCCTGATCCTTCGTACCTGACCAAAACCCCTCCCCAATAGGAAGTTTCACCCCGTGAAGAAAATCTACCCGCTAAAATAAGAGAACATTAAAAACACTTAAAAACGAAGCAAATATCTATTTAATAAAATTATACCTCCGGTTGAGTAGACCAAATCTTACCTCTTACTAGATCCACGTCAATAAGATCAGGCTTTACATGCCCAGTTTTCTTTGGCTTATTTCTCAAACCCTGCAAGAGGCAAAAAAATACGATATTCACTACATTGAAAACTGAACACGGTTCACCTTATGGCGATATGAAATCTATCTGATGAGAGGCCGCAGTGTAAAATGATTCGGATCTGTGTAGAGCCACAAGTTAGGATACTTAACATCCTGATTAGTTTTTTTTACTTTTCATTTATTATTTTGACAAATAACTCCAGGCAATGAAGATACAGTTAAGAGAAAATATAACATACCATATTTTTCACACTATAAGATGCACCAAGATTTCAAAGAGGTATACAGGGAGGGAAAAGTTTTTGCCTTCCCCGGCCCCCAGGAACACTCTGCAGGCCTCCCAAACGGGGTGCGCAGAGGGTTTGGGAGGTCTGCAGAGTGCTCCTGGGGGCTGGGGAGGGCAAAAATGCGTTGTGGGGGTGGGGGGGGTGGGATTCAAAAAAAAATGCCTGTTTTTCGCAAAAATGGGGCGCGCAGAGGATTTGGGAGACCTGCAGAGTGCTCCTGGGGGCTGGGGAGGGCAAAAACGCTCCCGTTTTTTGCCTCCCAAACCCCTCACGCGTCACGTTTTTGCCCTCCTTAGCCCCCAGGAGCACTCTGCAGGCCTCCCAAAACCTCTGCGCGCCCCGCTTCCGTGAAAAACTGGCCAGTTTTTGGCAAAAACGGGATGCGCAGGGCGGGGATTCGGGAGGCCAAAAATGGCTGAATTCGGTGTATAAGACACACCAACATTTCCACCCACTTTTAGGGGGGGAAGTGTGTCTTATACTCTGAAAAATACAGTAATCACATTAGAACGTTAGGATATCAGATTAATTTATTGTACTGTATTTTTAGTTCAGGTACCGCAGTGACCAAATAAGCTAATATAGGAAACTTAACTTTATATTACTGTGAGTCCCCCATTCTCACCACCAATGAGAATTGCAGACTTGAGAAGAAACCATTTCCATTGACTTTTTTCAGAGGGCTGCTCTCCCTCTGCCCCCCCAAAAAATCAATTGGAATTCCCCCCCCCTCTGAAATATGATTCCAAATAGCTGAAATATGATTCCTGTAGGAGGAGGAAGGACAGAACTGGGGGCGGAGTCAAAAAAGGAACCAGCCTAGAATCCCTACGTAGCCACAAGTGAATCAAGTCCAACCTCCCTTGATTTCCATTGATCCATTACCTTACTCCAAGCTAACCTTTAGCTGAGAAGATTCATCTGCATAAGCATGAGAGCAAAAAATACCCCAGTTTAATTGGATCGTCATGTGTGGACCTGATCTTTCCCGCTTAACGTTTTAATCTTGGTTTTATTTTGTTTTGACTCCTCTTTTGTAATCAGTTCTATCTCCTCGTTTTCTCAGATTCTTCATGATGCAATAAAACATTATACTGTAGAAAAATTCAACGGCTTCACTTGCTGTAAGTTGTTATTTCTAAAATTCATGATTGCAACATCTCAAAAGATTCATTCCAGCTAAGAAAATCTCCGTCTTAACACCAGCTAATATTTTCCATATTTTCTATCAAGGTTATTATTTTATCATCAAGCACTCCCATTATTGACACTGTAAATTACCCTATACTGGAATTCTTGTAATTCAGAGTCCTTTTAACCTACCGTATTTTTCGGAGTATAAGACGCACCGGAGTATAAGACGCACCTTAGTTTTTGGGGAGGAAAATAGGGGAAAACAATCTGCCTACCAGGTATTCATCTGGCTAGCGTCCTTAGTCTGGTCAGCTTCGGCACATTATTTTATCCCCTGGTTAGGGCTTAAAAAAACCTTCTTCAGAGAGAGTAACAATGAAAGAGTCTGCAAGCCAGTAAGAGCTGGGAAGATTGTTAGCACCTGGTTAGGGCTAGAAAAAAACTTATTCGGAGCAAGTAGAGCAATGAAAAAAAATTCTGCAAAGACTTAGGGCTGGAAAAACATTCTTTGGAGAGAGTAACAATGAAAAAGTCTGCAAGGTAAGAGCTGGGAAGATCTGTTAGCACCTAGTTAGGGCTGAAAAAAAAGCTACATTCGAAATATAAGACGCACCCAAATTTTCAGCCACTTTTAGGGAGGAAAAAGGTGCGTCTTATACTCCGAAAAATACGGTAATCACTGAATTCACAAAAATCATGACAGCCTACCTTTGGAAATAACATTTCCCCCCCCCCTTCCAATCTATCTAGAATAATTGACTTGCTGTTTTCTCCTGCTGTCTCCTGGCAGCAAATAATTATCAATTATTTGGCGCATCTTAATATCAATATCAATCTTCCCATGTCTTACCTCAAACCACTACAAGACAGGTTATTTTTAAAGTCTTGTTGCATTAATTACGAACCTCAAGTCTTCACCTATTGCCCCACAGTTCTAGTTAATAAAAAATTATCTGTCTTATTGCGTGGCAAATGGAAAACTTCATTATTGTATTCCTTCCTCTTAGCTCTCACAAATGTGTTCCATTAATGCATTCTCATTACGTTGGTAATTATGAGCGCAAGGATCTGGTTACTAAAATAATACTCTTTCAATTATGTTTAAAAGGATATAGTTGGAAAAGTCACACATTCCGTTGCCTTCTCTTTTTTGTAAGCACTTTTCAATTCGGGCCTATCTTACTAACTATTAAAAGCAGATTGAAATAATTTACTATCGTCATCGTTTAACGACCCCATAATCCCTTGCGGGGTTAAGTCTGGGCAACTGAATGAAGCTAGGAGAGTGTTTACTGGCCCGATGCCCTTCCTGTTGCCAATGCGGAGTTTTGTTCAGCAGATATATTCTCATTGTGCCCAGAGAGAGAAATATCTGCCTCTACCTAGGATCGAACTCACAGCCTCCTGATTGTGAGCTCCACCTCAAGGTCACCGCAATAATTGAAATAATTTACTATATTCACTATTAAACAACAGAATCCACAAAGGTGCAAAATACTGTAAGTCCATCTCAATTGTGGTTGTATCTGCATTATAATCTAAGACTTCCAATTGCCAATGGAGAATTGTACTTATTTTTTTTCATGTCAAAAATGCACTGCAAAAGACAAAATTGTTTGACATTTTCATTTCCTGGCTCTGTTTTATTTAAGGCTCTCTCTTTTTCATTTTGGAAAACGTGAACAGAGGAATCATGGTTAGCTATATCTATTTTTAGAGCGAGACATTCATCCTTCTTGGGTTAACTAAAGTTTAAACAGATTAAATATTCAGCACAAGCAACACACTGAATAATTTAACTTATGGACCGGTTGCCACAAAATGCTGCAGCTTTCATGTTTGGGGTATTGCCTTCTTGATTATTTAAACACAGAATCCAGATGCACGAATGTTCTGATAGAATACAGAAAAATCCGGGGTTTTTCCTCCCCTTTATTTTGGAGTTTGCTAATTAGCACAGAGAAAACGGAAACAGATTATCAATTGCAATAGAAATAAATTCCAGAGTCATACACTGTGTGTTTGTTTGTTTGTTTGTTTGTTTGTTTGTTTGTTTGTTTGTTTGTTTATTATTTATTTATTTATTTATTTATTTTTCTGTCGTGTTATCCTGGTGTACCCAAATATGGGAGAGAAAGCATCACAGCTTCCTTTTTGCCTTTCAGCCCCTCACTGGGACCATCCAGGCTGTTTTTAATATAGCCGACACACTAATCTATATGTGTAGGATTTTTTGCTGATAAATTTTTTTATCTGATTTTTAAATTTTTTTATTTAATTTTTTGCTCCCTTTATTTTCATTTATCAGCAAAAAATCCTACATTTATATGAGTCGCTTCTGAACTTCTCTTTCTGTATGAAAGAGAGGGGAGGGATGAAATTTTGACTTGGACTGGCAGAGATAGCGAGGTTTTGACTGGCAGAGATGGCAAAGTTGATTAGGGGGTGACAATTTAAATAGTTTTGCGGCTACTTGGAACCAGTTTCTGGCATTTTTGCGTGAAAGAAAAAACAAAACGAACATTTGACTTTGGGTTTTGACGATTAATTGAATTACTGCTATAGAGGCGGTATATAAGTCTCTTATATAAGTGGTATATAAGTCTCTTATATACCACTATGAGGCAGTATATAAGCCTCACTAATAATTAATAGATAGATAGATAGATAGATAGATAGATAGATAGATAGATAGATAGATAGATAGATAGATAGATAGATAGATAGATAGATATGACACTTATAAGTAAAAAGTTGATACTATAACTTTATTAAATATCTTATTGCTCCGAAAAAAAAGTAAAAAGTCACTGGCTTTATATATATATTTTTCTTCTACCCTCACATTATTTCCTTAATCCTTTTTCCTTCTCCCTTTTTCCATTCTCATTATTTCTACTTGTATTTTACATCAAGGGAAAAAAAACTTATAATAAAAATACATTTAAAAAGAAAAAAGAATGAATGAATGCACATCCATCAGGAGATCTAATCTCAAAACCTTCATGGCTTTGCTGCTAGACAATCAATCCATCAGAACAGAGCTGGAAGGGACCTTGGAGGTCTTCTAGTCCAACCCCCTGCTCAAGATGGAGACCCTGCACCATCTCAGATAGCTGGCTGTGCAGTCTTTTCTTAAAAGCCTCCAGTGATGGAGCAACCACAACTTCTGGTGGCAAGCTGTTCCACCGGTTAATTGTCCTCACTGTCAAGAAGTTTCTCCTTAATTCGAGGTTGCTTCTCTACTTGATGAGTTTCCATCCATCGTTTCTTGTCCTGCCCTCTGGTGCTTTTGAGAATAATTTGACCCCCTCTTCTCTGTGGCAGCCCCTCAAATACTGGAATACTGCTATCCTGTCCCCCCTAGTCCTTCTTTTCTCCAGACTGGCCATACCCAATTCTTGCAACCATTCTTCATATCAACAAGCCTGTTCTTCTATCTGGTTCCCACTGCATTCCATTGGATGCCATCCTTATTCTTAGAATAGTGGATGTGTAGGAGATGACCAGGCCAAGGCCAAGTTTGGGATGAAACTTCAGTTTTGAGTCTCTACACCCCCTACGTCCAGTCTCCCTTGACGTCTGTTGACTCTTGTCTCATGCCAATTCGCCTTGACCATTAGTAGTTCAAATTCTTGTGTACTGCTATTGTTGTCCAGTCACTAAGTCACATCTGGCTCTTCGCGACCCCATGGACCGCAACATGCCAGTTCCCCTTGTCCTCGGAGTTTGCTCAAATTTATGTCTGACCATCTCATCCCCTTCTCCTTTTGCCTTCCATCGTTCTCAACATTTGGATCTTTTCCTCCCTCCTCAATTGATGGCAAAGTATTCAAGATATTATTGTGTACAGGTAGAATGGAATAAACTTATTGTACTTCTGAACTCTATCCTGGCTCCTGATTTCTTGCCCCCGACAGCATGCAGGTAAGCCACAAACAACCAAAGAAGAACAGGCAGATGCACGTAGTAAGGAGCTGCTTGCTAGGAGTAACCAATGAGGGGCAGGCAACAGGTTACAAAAAATATCTCCAACCCTGTCAAGAAGGTCCCTTGTCTCAGTATCTTCCGAAGCACGCCATTAAACTTCCAAAAAGTCTTCTCATCCCACTCAAATCAGTACCCTAAATTTTTTTTAAAAAAATTAGCAATCAGGGAGTATCCGCGGGGTGTGGTCAAAAAATTCAAGATGGCAGCCACGATGGTGTGAACAACCCTCCACCCCTTTTTTAGATGCACCAAAACTTTCTTTTTACGGCCCTGTGATCCCTAAATATAGGGTAGAGTTGGGAGCAACTGGATGGAGCTGAGCATTTACTAGCCGGATGCCCTTCCTGACACCTACATGGAGTTCACAGCAGATATTTTCTCTTTGCGCCCTGAGAGAGAAATATCTGCCGCTACCTAGGATTGAACTCTCAACCTTTCGAGTAAGAGGTGAGCGTCTTCACCTCATGAACCACATGCAGACAAAGAAACAGCTGGGGGTTCAATCACACTCTGGTGGGTTGACTTTTTTCCCCACCATACTTTGCAGACTTTCTATGGGGTGTTAAATTTCTAAGGCTGGACTCAAATTGTTGCATTTCCCTCAATTCCATTTAAAAAAAAAAGAGACTGTGAAATTTGATGTTGGCCAAATGCTCAAACAAGGGATCCTTTCACAGAGCTGGGCTTTACAGTTATAGGCCATTGTTGATTTGGGAACACAACCGTATTGCTAATTTCAATGCATGAAATGATTAACTCACAAACTGGTAAACAACAGAGAAGGAACACAACACACACTCACATTCCCAAGCAGTGGAACAGACTTCTCTCAGGGCCATCTTTGGAATTCAGAAGTCTACAGAGGCTTATTTCACACCAACACAACAACAAAAGAAGCAAACATTCCCGTTCTCAAAGAGAAAAGCTGGATTAGGAAGTCAGCGTAGATCCTGGTGTGAAGAGCAGCATATTATATGTCTAACCAAGGTGGGAAAAGGCAGGATTTTTTTTTCCTCCAAAGAAGCTACGAAAGGATGGACTTTTGAAACAGCACAGGCTGGGCTGCTTCGTAGAGTGAAACAGCTGATAAAACTGGCAAAATTTAAGAAGGAAAAGAGGTCAATCGTATGTTGTCCTCACTGATCTTCTGAATCCAAAGAAAAATGAGGCAAAACTTCCTGAGATGTCTTCAAACAGCATCTATGGTGATTATAATAATGGGCAGATTTTATACAGGCCCGTGATGGCCATCACTGATATAGGCTACGCCATTAAAGCTGCAAAAATTTAGTTTAAAAGTAGATTCTTGTTTTTTAATGACTATAATCAGAAATTTGTTCAACCAGGAGAATGATCTAAGAACAATTATAGAGGAAAGACAGATGCGACTACATCACTTTATCAGGCCAGGCTCTGGATTCAAGGAGAACATTTTTCTGAAGGCTAACAGCGGTCTTTGGACCAGCAGGGCAATAAAGGCGAAAGATTCTAGCCCTGCATATGGCTGTTACAATGAAAATCTGGCTACTGAAAAATAAGAGGAATGGTCTAAGTAGGAGACCCCAAATTAATGTGTCTGGGGCAAATCAATGCACAGAACATAGGTAGGATAATAAGCAGACAAGCAAGATAGTTGGGAAGTTTATTCTGTGGGGTGCTTAGTGCTCTCTGAGCTTGGTGGTTTTTCTGGAAAATGTTTCATTACCAAACTAGGTAACATCATCAGTGGTAGAAGGGAGAGGAGTTGGGAGGAGGGGGGGAGGAAGAGGAGGAAGAGGTGAATTTTTGGGTCCTTGGTGCTCTGTGAGCTTGGTGGTTTTCTTGCAGACGTTTCATTACCCAAATAGGTAACATCATCAGTGCTAGAAGGAAGTGAGATGTGGGAGGAGGGGGAGGAGGAGGACGACGACGACAACTATGGGGTCCTTGGTGCTCTCCGAGCTTAGTGGCTCTCTTGCACATATTTTATTACTAAAGTAGATAACTTCATCACAGCACTGCTGATGTTACCTAGTCTGGTAATGAAACGTCTACTTGAAAGCCACCAAGCTCAGAGAGCACCAAGGACCCCACAGTTCAACCCCGAGCTACAAATATTCTCTTCTAAAGATTATTCTTTGGACTCAAAGACAATAGCTGTTTAATTCCCTTTGAAAAATAAAACTTAGCACCACTGGATTTCAACACAGAGAATAAAGAACATAACCATTGTATCTAAGAATGGGGGGGAAAATTCTCAGAAACTTTCTAGGTTGCTTAGCTGCCTTTACACCTGTTTATCGGAAGACGGGCAGCGAAAAGAAACAGACAATAAAATGTTATGGTGCTGTTCTGAATTTGCTGAGGTATTTCTTCTTCCCTGGTCAATTCTGAGGCTCTCTGTATGTAGGTTGACTGGAAATATGGAGACTTCCAACCAAATAAGCATTTCCAGAAATTAGAAACTCTTACAAAATTGAGTAAGGGAAGAAACGTATATCCCTACTTAGCTCAATCTGCAGAAAAGGCGAATGATTAATTTATTGCTACTTGTTTCTAGCAATAAATTTTTTTAAGATTAGGGGGTGTTTTCCCCCCCAGAATAAAATGACTAAAATGAGCTTACGTCTAAGTTCCTCTGTATCAAAGACACATGATGTTAGAACCACGATTTAAGGTCAAAATCTGGCATCGTATCCAAAAGTTTTAAGTTTTCTCCACAGAAGATTAGGGTGTAGATCAGGGGTGTCAAACTTGATTTCATTGAGGGCCACATCAGGGTTGTGTTTGACCTAGGGGGCCCAGGGTGGGCGTGGCCAGGGTGGTAATGGCCAGCTCGATCTCGTGTCGGGGGCATCTGTGGTGGCCCGAGTACCCTGTCAGCGAAACAGGCTCCCGAGCTCCGTTTTCGGCTGCGACAGCTTCCTGCAACTCTGCCAGCGAAAAGGGAACTCGGGAGGGCTGCCCGCGGCACTCCCGAACTGTTTTCGCTGGCAGAGGCACCACAGGCTGGTCCTTTGCTATTTCCAGGGCGGCCAGATCTAAGCACCCCGCGGGCCGGATCCGCAAGCCTTGAGTTTGACATCCCCGGTGTAGATTCATGCACTTTGGAAAACTATAAATACTGAAAGTATACCTAATGGTGTAACTCTGCTTTAAGTTTATTCAGATGTTTAACAAGACATATTCAGATAAATTAAATTGCACTAAATTATTATTCTTATTTTCAGAAGGAAGGGATCCTTAAATATTTAAACGTTTTGCTTGTAGCTCACCGGATACTAAACGGATTTTGTTAGTGAGGCTTAGATGCAAAAAACCGTTAATCTACAAAAGCCACTTGCTTAATACACATTTCACCCATCATGGCGTACTTACCAATTTAATAAACTGTTCAAAAGAATAACAGGATGAAAAGTGAACTGGAACTATATAAACACAACCACAAGACAATAAACTAAAACTGACAAAAAAAAGTCACAAGAGTGCGCAGGATGAAATGACAAGCAGTTTTAATGCAACATTAACGAAACACAGCAGGATTTTCTTTGTCAGTGCTTGTATTTCTCAAAGAGAGAGAAATGTAAATTTTCTACTCTGATTTTAGGAGTTTCTATAGAGGATACCCCACAGCAGCAAAGTGTGGTGCTGTTTATACCCATTTTATAGCCAGGTGGACATGAAACAGATATAGTTGTCCCAATCCTATAACTTCCCCTCCCCTTCCTGATTCTTGTGCTAATCTTTCATTTCAGTAGGAGAAAAAACTGATTTAGAATAGAATAGAATAACAGAGTTGGAAGGGACCTTAGAGGTCTTCTAGTCCAACCTCCTGCTTAGGCAGGAAACCCTATACCATTTCAGACAAATTGTCAGCCCTGTCGTTGGGGGGTGATACTTGGAACCCTGACACAAATGGTTATCCAATCTCTTCTTAAAAACTTCCAGTGTTGGAGCATTTATAACTTCCGGAGGCAAGTAGTTCCACTGGCTAATTGTTCTAACTTTAAATCGATTTAAAACTACTAAAAATATTGCAGAACTGTAAGAATTAGCGTGTTAAATCCTACCGCTTTCTTAAGAAAATGTGGGAGATAATAGTTTTTTTCAAAATAATTTTCTGCAGGTCACGTTCAGAATTTTATAGGACTTCCTCAATAAGTTAATAAAGAAAGCTGCTCAAAACTTATTCGTCTGCAAATATTTCCATAAAATACATTATTTGAAAAGGGAGTTACTCAAGCTTGAAAAAGTTCATTCTGGTCATTAACCAGAACAGGAAAATCAGTATGCAAATATCTAAAACTAAACTGACAATATCAAACATATTATTGGTTGGTTAATAATACTCAACGCTAAACATCATTGTAAATATTAGAAGTTTTTGCTTTAAAACTCTGCTTTTCTTAACCAATATAAAAGACGTGTATTAAGGAATGTATTGCTATAAAAAAGTATTGAAGTCTGAAACTTTACCTTGATTTCTCTTTGTTCAACAGATTTTTCCCATATTTGCTGATCATAAGCCCCAATCTATAAAGGAAAAGCAAGGATTTAATTAAAACATGGCATGGCAAAAATATTGAATCACTGCAGAATGCCAATTTGGCACAACGTCCAAAACAGCGCACCTGTGCATATGTACACACACATTACTTGGAGGGGAAAAAAGCTGCAAATCAAAGAGATGAACCATCTTAAATACGTTTGATTAATTTAAATCTGCCTTTTAAAAATTAAAAAAAAAAACAACCCAGTTTAGCAATTACAAACTGAAGCACTGCCCGTTATTAGAGTTGTTTAAACAGAACGGCTGATAATAAATCACAGTTATCTGTTTTAACAGCACTCGTGGTGTTTTTTTGGTTTATGACTTCTAGCTAAGTGTGTTGCAAATCATAAAATGATAAAAAAAAGAGTTATAAAATGTCTTTTCTGCATTTTCTGCATTGCTCCAATAGGTGGCAGCACCCAGCTGATGTTACCGATGTTAGAGAGGGAAAATCTCGTAGGCTAAACTCGGAAGTCAAGAATAGCATTTCTCAATAGACCTTCTATGTTTGCAAAAATGAACCGTGCCACAAATTACAGAAGTCCTATTATTATCACAAAGTCCTAATACTTCACTTAGAAGATTGCTAAATTCAAGAGCCTGCATTTCCAAGGAGTGACCTGGTTAGGCATCTTAAAAGACCCAGTGTTGTTTCTTGAGAAAATTTATCTATGCGATTGTTAGGAGTTGAAAGCAACTTGATGGGACATAATCCATCAATCGAATTCAACCAACGGCTTTAC
>JALIGW010000004.1:82071796-82096796 GCA_023053685.1 Diadophis punctatus similis | reverse complement strand
ATAAGCCCAAACTCACACCTGATTTTATATATATAAACTTCTGCCTTACAAGCAGACTGCCCAGGTTCAATTCCCACTACGGGTATGGCTATCTGACGAGAGCAAACTAGCTCGAAATAGATCTGTAATAATCTCCCTTTATTTTCATTCATCAGCAAAAAATGTTACACACACACACACACACACACACACACACACACACACACACACACATATATATAATGTGTAATTGAGACATTTTCCTATTGTGCTCGACTTACGACCACAATTGAGCCCAAAAATTCCGATGCTAAGCAAATCATTTGTTAGGTGAATTTGGTCACATTTTATGGCCTTTATGACACACTGCAATTATCACTACAGCTGTTAAGTTAGTAACACGGTCATTAAGTGAATCTGGTTTCCCCATCGACTTCGCTTATCAGGAGGTCGCAAAAGGGGTACACGTAACCACAGCAACCATCGTGAATCAGTTGCCGAGCGTCTGAATTTTGATCACGTGACCATGATACCCAAACAGAATGAAAATATAGGGGTGAAAGCGGACAATAACAACCTCTTACATCACACTTTGACATCGGAATGAAGAGAAATGGTGTAATTATCCAGTCATCAGACAATGGCCTTTTTTTAAAATCATAAACCAAAAATTAGCTGCCTCAGTCACCTATTGCTTAATTACTGGGTACCTCTATTCCTTCCGTAGAATATTTATATATTTTTAATTTGCTGTTGTTGAGTCAAGACTATGACAAGATGTACGGGAATGTCAGCTCAAACCACCATGTTTATGACTGGTGCAACTGGAATGCCATGATGATTACCTCAGGTGTGTTTCAGGTGCGTTTTGGGGGGGCAAAAATAGCTGGTTACCTGAGGGAATCGCCTTTTTTCTCACGGATCTGAGGGCAGGCTCAAAGAGCTACCTGCCAACGGGAGCAGAAACAAGATTCAGATCCAGAAGGCCTGACCTCCATTTCTGCAGCGATATGGAGACGTTGTTTCATACACAGAAAGAGGGGAAGGGAGGGGAGAGAATAACAGAGTTGGAAGGGACCTTGGAGGTCTTCTAGTCCAGTGTTTCCCAACCTTGGCAACTTGAAGATATCTGGACTTCAACTCCCAGAATTCCCCAGCCAGCGAATGCTGGCTGGGGAATTCTGGGAGTTGAAGTCCAGATATCTTCAAGTTGCCAAGGTTGGGAAACACTGTTCTAGTCCACCCACTACTCAAGCCAGAGATCCTATACCAAGGGTGGGCTTCTCTTACCTTCCCTACCGGTTCGGAAGTGCAAATGTTGCGTCGAAAGTGTGCGCTTTGCACGCGCATTACATCCGGGTACTGACCCTCTGTGCATGCGCAGAAGCCTTTGCGCATACGCAGAGGGTTCGTTGCCAGCCGCTTTCAAGCAGCGGCGACCGGGGAAGCGGTTCGGAGGCGTGGCAAGCCGGCCATCACTACCGGTTCGGTACACAGGGCCAAATTTCCGCAACCGGTTCGCGCGAACCGGTAGCAACCCACCACTGCCCTATACCATTCCAGACAACTGGCAGTCCAATCTCTTGGAGAGGAATGGAGGAGATGGGAGGGGAGGGGAAGGGAAGGGAAGAGAATGAAGGGAAGGGAAGAGAATGAAAGGAAGGGAAGAGAATGAAGGGAAGGGAATGTAGGGAAGGGAAGGGAAGGGAAGGGAATGAAGGGAAGGGAAGGGAAGGGAAGGGAAGGGAAGGGAAGGGAAGGGAAGGGAAGGGAAGGGAAGAGAAGAGAAGAGAAGAGAAGAGAAGAGAAGAGAAGAGAAGAGAAGAGAAGAGAAGAGAAGAGAAGAGAAGGGAAGGGAAGGGAAGGGAAGGGAAGGGAAGGGAAGGGAAGGGAAGGGAAGGGAAGGGAAGGGAAGGGAAGGGAAGGGAAGGGAAGGGAAGGGAAGAGAAGAGAAGAGAAGGGAAGGGAAGGGAAGGGAAGAGTCCCTCAGGAGTAGGGCGGCATATAAGAACCAAGAAATAAATAAATAAATAAATAAATAAATAAAGAGGACCATGGAGGTCTTCTAGTCCACCCCACTGCTCAAACATTTCAGACAAATGGCTGTGCAGTTTCTTCTTAAAAACCTCCAGTGTTGGAAGCATCCACAACTTCTGGAGGCAAGTCGTTCCATCACTTACTCTAGCTCTGGGACTCATTTAACCGTCTATACCAGTGATGGCGAACCTATGGCACGCGTGCCCCAGGTGGCACGCGGAGCCATATCTGCCGGCACGCGAGCCGTTGCACTAGCTTAGCTCCAGCACGCATGTGCACGCCAGCCAGCTGATTTTCGGCTCACATGGAGGCTCTGGGAGGGCGTTTTCGGCTTCCAGAGGGCCTCCGGGGGAGCGGGGGAGGGCATTTTCGCTCCCCCCAGGCTCTAGGGAAGCCTCTGGAGCCTGAGGAGGGCAAAAAACAGGCCTATTGGGCCCACCAGAAGTCAGGAAATGGGCCATTTCTGGCCTCCAGAGGGCCTCCGGGGGGCAGGGGAAACTGTTTTTGCCCTCCCAAGAAATTGAATTATGGGTGTGGGCACTCGCGCGTATGTGATAGCGTGCACACACATGTTTTCGGCACCTGAGGGAAAAAAGGTTCGCCATCACTGGTCTATACATTTAATTTTCTGCAGCCCTGCCAGAATACATGAGGGTCAGAGAGAGAACTAGCAAGGTCTCCCCACAGCCCTTGCGTGCATGAAAGCATAGCTGAGGATGTGGGGGCGCACTACTTTCCCTTCCCAGCAACCTTGAACGGAAACCAAGCGGGGAAGACCCAGCCTAGCCTTGAACTGTGAGGGATGTTGTTGTATGAAAGTTGGTTTAAGAAGCAGGGGGCAGGAAGTGGTCCGGACAGAGATGATACAGTTCTCGGGAAAAAAAGAAAGAAAGAATTTTATAACTGTCTATTCTTCAATTTGATAAAAAAAATGTGGAATTATTATATTACTCTGGGATCGTAGTGAAGCGTTTGGACAAAATTAACCACTTCTACTCACAGGCAAACCTTAAAAAGGATGTAGCTAACGATCGGAATGGAGCTGGAAGGGACCTTGGAGGTCTTCTAGTCCAGTGTTTCCCAACCTTGGCAAATTGAAGATGTCTGGACTTCAACTCCCAGAATTCCCCAGCCAGCGAATGCTGGCTGGGGAATTCTGGGAATTGAAGTCCAGACATCTTCAACTTGCCAAGGTTGGGAAACACTGTTCTAGTCCAACCCACTGCTCAAGCAGGAGACCCTATGCAATTTGGGACAAGTGACTGTCCAGTCTCTTCTTAAAAACCTCCAGGTGTTGGAGCATTCACAATTTCTGGTGGCAAGTTGTCCCACTGGTTAATTGTCCTCACTGTTAGGAAGTTTCTCCTTCGTTCTAGGTTGCTTCTCTCCTTGATCAGTTTCCATCCATTGTTCCTTTTTCCTGCCTTCAGGTAATTTGGAGAATAGTTTGACCTCCTCGTCTTTGTGGCAGCCCCTCAAATACTGGAAAATTGCTATCATGTCCCCCCTAGTCCTTCTTTTCTCTAGATTAGTCTTACCCCAATTCCTGCAACAGTTTCTTGGTATCTTTTAAGTCTCCAGACCTTTAGTCATCTTAGCTGCTCTTCTCTGCACTTTTTCCAAAGTCCCAACATCTTTTTTGCAATGTGGTGACCAAAACTCAATGCTGTATTCCAGGTGTGGCCTTACTAAGGTCTTATATATTTCACGTGATTTTGATTCTATGCCTCTGTTAATACAACCAAAGACAACAGTGCAATAATATCGGGGCCCTTACATTTGTGAAGGTGTGTGTGTGTTGGTTTTTTGTTAAGCCAGGAGAAGGGAACGTGTTGATTAATTGCTCTGGTAATTTTCTGGTGGAAAGAATAATGCGTATCCTTTCCAAATTTAAACCCGAGCTCCGGGACGGACACCTTGTGGTCAGTTTAACTAGAGGCTGTGACAGTATCACTGTGTAGTCCAATACGGTGTTTCTAATAGAAACAATAAATATTTCAGCATCAATGTATAATTGATGTCCGGACGGACGTCTGTCCTCCTAACCTAACTATTGATGCAATCAACCTGATAGACATTTTGGCCATCAGAAAATAAGAATGAAACTTTCAGCCAGAGCTATCAACTCTGCAATGCATAGCTGTAATGGAGGCTGTCCTCGGCTTACGACCACAACTGAGGCCAACATTTCTGTCGTTAAGCGAGTTTTGCCCCATTTCACGACCTTTCTTTGCCATAGTTGTTAAGTGAATCATGGCCGTTAAGTTAAGAGCCGAGGTGGCGCAGTGGTTAAATGCAGCACTGCAGGCTACTGCTAGTTCAGCAGTTCAGCTGTTCAAATCTCACCGGCTCAAGGTTGACTCAGCCTTCTGTCCTTCCGAGGTGGGTAAAATGAGGACCCAGATTGTTGGGGGCAATATGCTGAACTCTGTAAACCGCTTAGAGAGGGCTGTAAAGCACTATGAAGCGGTATATAAGTCTAAGTGCTATTGCTATAAGTCACACAGTTGTTAGGTGAATCTGGCTTCCCCATGGACGTCAATGGGGAAGCCAGATTCACTTATTAACCGTGTGTTCGTAAATTAACAACCGAGACAAGGTCGTAAAATGGAGCACTTAACAAACACCTCACTTAGCGACAGAAATCTGGGGGCTTCAATTGTGGTCATAAGTATCCTGCATCTGTATTCTAGTCTTCCCTGTAAAGATCAGATTACTGCTTCAAGGTTATCGTTTTTTTTCGGAGAAAAACTTTGCCTAATTGGGCAAACACACAAGGAGCAATTATACAGACTTTTTAAAAATTTAAATATATTTAAATTTGGAGCCGGATGCGTTAACTTGGAGCTCAACTATTTTTATGCAAAAATCAGAGTAGGTCTTGTCACAAGGATCAAAGTTAATTGGTGTTTTTAAAGCCTCATCATCCTTTGTAAATAAGAAGGCAATTATATTAAAATTTAAGGCACCGGATGGTGCCCTGAACAGTAATCAGCCGTACTTGTTGCCATTTTAAAAGCTCCTTGTGACATAAAAATGTTTTATTCACTAAAAAGACCTTTAGCTAAGGAAGATTATGGGAGCCTCATAAAGTCATTAGTTGTCCTAATTAAGAAGAGGTAAAATCCAGCTCCTGAATAGAGAATTTCTGCAAGTTTTTCTTCTCTTCGTTTTTCCTATAATCTTAAAAAAAAAACTTCTAAGAATAAAGAAACCCCTACTACTACAACTTGATGTAGTTATGCCAGGCTGAATTAGAATTGACCAGCCAAATTTCAGGAGATTTCTTGTGACGTTACTCCTCTAAGGTGCATTAAATGAAATCTAGTAAACAAAAAAGGAGAATATTTGTAGCTCAGGGTTGAAATGAGGGGTCCTTGGAGTTCTCTGAGCTTGGTGGTTTTCTTGCAGACATTTCATTACCCAACTAGGTAACATTATCAGTGCTAGGAGGGAGAGAGGTTTGCGGAGTGGAGGAGGAGAAGGGGAGGAAGAGGAGGAGGGGGAGGACTATGGAGGTCCTTGGTGCTCTCTGAGCTTGGTGGTTTTCTTGCAGGCGTTTCATTACCCAACTAGGTAACATTATCAGTGCTAGGAAGGAGTGGAGTTTGTGGAGAGGAGGAGGAGGAGGATTGTCACTAGTGGTAGAAGGGAGAGAAGTTTGGGGAGAGAGGAGGAGGAAGAGGAGAACTGTGGGGTCCTTGGTGTTCTCTGAGCTTAGTGGCTTTCTTGCAGACGTTTCATTACCCAACTAGGGAACATCATCAGTGCTAAGAGGGAGTGGGGTTTCTGGAGAAGGAAGGAAGGAAGGAAGGAAGGAAGGAAGGAAGGAAGGAAGGAAGGAAGGAAGGAAGGAAGGAAGGAAGGGGAAGGAAGGAAGGAAGGAAGGAAGGAAGGAAGGAAGACTTTGGGGTCCTTGGTGTTCTCTGAGCTTGCTTGTTTTCTTGTAAACATTTCATTACCCAACTAGGTAACATCATCAGTGCTAAGAGGGGGTGGGGTTTGTGGCGAGGAGGAGGAGGATTGTGGGGTCCTTGGTCCTTTCTGAGGTTGGTTGTTTTCTTACAGACGCTTCATTGCTCAACTAGGTAACATCATCAGTGTTAGCAAGAAAACAAACCAAACTCAGAGACCACCAAGGAATCTAGTAAATAATTTGTATTTGTACCTAAGCCATGTTGACTGAACTGGACGTCAAGTTCACCCTTAAGCCTTATCACAAACAGACAAACCATCTGCCCTTTAAAGAGGCATTTCTGAATTTGCTTTCCAAAAATTCAAACAACTCCAGCCAATAAACTGAATCAAGAAACGAGGACACAATGACTGTATTCATATATTAACAAATGTGCCCAAGGCCACTATGACTTACACCCATGCATATTTCTCCAGTAACATTTGAAAAACTAGGAACATGTGAGTGAGCTCAGCAGTAAGTTATTTTCTACATCAAGATGAAAGCCTTGCCAGACACATCTAACTGCACCTACTGCCTCCAGACATTATAAAAGCTTTGAGGAACAAGAGGATAAACCTGAAATATTTTATTTTTAAAAACCCTCAGATATTAGTCCCAAAGGTGTTTTTTCAGGAGGCAACTGAACTTCTGAGGACGTTTCGCTTCTCATCCAGGAAGCTTCTTCAGCTCTGACTGAACAGTGGGGGAAATGGAAGGATTTCTATTCCTTGCAGACAGCTGGTCATTTGCATCCTTTTAGAGAGTCGTTGAGGCCACTTGGAGGTTTATCAAAGTGAGAATGAGAAGTGAAATATCTACAGAAGAAAAACCAGAAAGTCCAGTTGCCACCTGAAAAAAAGCACCTTTGGGACAACCATGACCTGGATGACTGAGGATGTCTACAGACTTTTAGCAATTTGGGATGAACACCCTTTGAATGGTGTGGCAGTAGGAATGGATTTCCAGAGGAAAAATTGCAGACCACAGGAATCATTAGCACTACTCAGGTGATCCTGAGGACACAGATAAAGCTCCAAGTGGCCTCAATGACCCTCTAAAAAGGATGCAAATGACCAGCTGTCTGCAAGGAGTATAAATCCTTCCATTTCCCCACCATCCAGTCAGAGCCCAAGAAGCTTCTTGGATGAGAAGTGAAACGTCTTCAAAAGAAAAACTAAGAAAGTCCAGTTGCCTCCTGAAAAAGCACCTTTGGGACAACCATGACCTGGATGACTGAGATATTAGTGTGAGTGTGAATCCCTTGCACACAGCAGCTTTATTTTAGTTTAGTAACATCCATTCAATCCTGAAATAGTTCACGCTGCAGAACAAGATACTACAGGTAGTTCTAGGTTCTATCATATCTCAAGACTGAAAATGGACACCTAACATCAAAAACGTCATCAAAAAAGAATGTTCTTTCTGCGCCAACTCAGGAAGCTCAAACTGCCCAAGGAGCTGCTGATACAGTTCTACAGAGGAATTACTGAGTCTGTCATCTGCACCTCTATAACTGTCTGGTTTTGGTTCTGCAACCCAACAAGACAGACACAGACTTCACAGGATAATTAGAACTGCAGAAAAAACAATTGCTGCCAACCTGCCTTCCATTGAGGACCTGTATACTGCACGAGTCAAAAAGAGGGCCGTGAAAATATTTACTAACCCCTCGCATCCTGGACATAAATTGCTTCAATTCCTACCCTCAAAACGACGCTATAGAGCACTGCACACCAAGACAACTAGACACAAGAACAGTTTTTTCCCGAACGCCATCACTCTGCTAAACAAATAATTCCCTCACCACTGTCAAACTATTTTCTAAGTCTGCACTACTATTAATCTTCTCATCGTTCCCATCACCCATCTCTTCCCACTAATGACTGTATGACTGTAACTTTCTTGCTTGTATCCTTACGATTTATATTGACTGGTTCCTAATATGATTTGATTGCTTATTTGTACCCTATGACAATCATTAAGTGTTGTACCTCATGATTCTTGACAAATGTATCTTTTCTTTTATGTACACTGAGAGCATATGCACCAAAGACAAATTCCTTGTGTGTCCAATCACACTTGACCAATAAACAATTCTATTTTATTCTATTTTATTTTATTCTATTATTCATTCTATTTTTCATTCTATTCTATTATTCTATTCTGTTCTTATTCTATTCTATTCTATTATTATTCTATTATTATTCTATTGTTCTGTTCTGTTCATTCTATTCTTCTATTCTCTATTATTCTATTCTATCTATTCTATTATTCTCTTTTTATTCTAATATTCTATTCTATTCTTCATTCTATTCTATTATTATTCTATTATCTATTCTGTTCTTATTATTCTATTATTCTATTCTGTTCTGTTCTATTCATTCTATTCTCCTATTCTATTCTATTATTCTATTCTATTCTTCATTCTATTCTATTCTGTTCTTATTCTATTATTATTATTCCATTATTATTCTATTATTATTCTATTATTATTCTATTATTCTATTCTGTTCTTATTCTATTATTATTCTATTATCTATTCTGTTCTTATTCTATTATTATTATTCTATTATTATTCTATTATTATTCTATTATTATTCTATTATTCTATTCTGTTCTATTCATTCTATTCTCCTATTCTATTCTATTATTCTATTCTATTCTTCATTCTATTCTATTCTGTTCTTATTCTATTATTATTATTCTATTATTATTCTATTATTCTATTCTGTTCTTATTCTATTATTATTCTATTATTATTCTATTATTCTATTCTGTTCTTATTCTATTATTATTCTATTATTATTCTATTATTGTTCTGTTCTATTCATTCTATTCATTCTATTCTCTATTCTATTCTATTCTATTCTATTCTTCTTTTCTTATTCTATTATTCTTTTCTATTCTTCATTCTATTCTATTCTATTCTATTCTATTGTTATTATTCTATTATTATTCTATTCTATTATTGCAGGATCCAATCTGGGTCGGTCACCGGGACCAAAGGTCTTGTCTTCCGAATTTTTGGACTCGTGCTGGAGCCCCTCCTCAGGGAATTTCTCTCTGGCCCCCGTGTCTTGTTCTGTAAATTGAATTATTCTAGCTAGGATTAAAGAGAAATTCCCTGAGGATTGCTTCCAGCACGAGTCCAAAAGCTTGGAAGACCAAACCTCTGGTCCCGATGGCCGACCCAGATTGGATCCTGCAACATTATCCCGGGACACGTCTATTCGCCTTCATGCACTCCTCGACGTTGACCACAATTGAGCCCAAATTTCCTGTTGCTAAGTGAAACCGATGTGAAGTGAGTTTTGCCCCCGTTTTAGAACCTTTCCTGCCACCGTTGTTGAGTGAATCACAGCACCTGTTAAGTCAGTAACCCGGTTCTTAAGTGAATCTGGCTTCCCCGTTGACTTTACTCGCCAGAAGGTCACAAAAGGGGATCGCGTGACCCCGGGACGCAGCAAACCATCATAAATATGAGTCAGCTGACAAGCGTCTTGATTTTTGATCATTTGAACAGGGAGTTGTGTGAAGAACTGTCAATAGTGACGTGGTAACTTCGAACGGCCACACAATGAACTGTCATTAGTTGAGGACTATCAGGCCAGGCAATAATTTGTTTTAGAACCATCATTCCGTACTGAAAAAAAAAATCTTACCTTTTTCTGGTACCAGACGATAGCATCTGTCACTTTGGAGGCCATTCTCTGGCGTTTATACCGAACTCATTTTAGGCTGCGGAGGAAAAAAAAAGACAACACACAAATTTAAACCTTAGGATTTCGACTACAACAAGCACGATAAGATGTTTTAGCTTAAATCGGGACGAACAATTAATCCATCGAATGTTGTATTTTAATAGCCGTGCCTACGACCATTTAATCCAAGTTCAAATGCTGTGAATGAAGCTGATTGTGTCATACATTCTACTTGTTTTTCTAGATCAGGGGCGTCAAACTCAAGGCCCGGGGGCTGGATCCGGCCCTCGGGGTGCTTAGATCTGCCCCGCGGAGCCGCCCTGGAAACAGCAAAGGATTGGCCCGTAGTGCCTCTGCAAGTGAAAACAGAGCTTGTGAGGGCTGCATGTGGCCCTCCCAAGCTCCGTTTTCGCTGGCGGAGGGTTGCAGGAGGCCGTCACAGCCGAAAACGGAGATCGGGAGCCCGTTTTCACTAGCAGAGCGCTCGGGCCGTCACAGGCGCCCCCGACACGAGTGACGTCGAGTTGGCCACGCCCACCTTGGCCACGCCCCCCCCGAGGTCAAACACAACCCTGATGCGGCCCTCAATGAAATCGAGTTTGATCCCCACTGTTCTAGATGATGATTATTGAGTTTCTATTTCACAATATTCTTAAAGGATGGAAACTAATCAAGGAGAGAAGCAACCTGGAATTAAGGAGGAACTTCCTAACAGTGAGGACAATCAACTTGCCTTCAGAAGTTGTGGGTGCTCCATCACTGGAGGCTTTTAAGAAGAGACTGGCCAGCCACTTGTCTGGAATGGTCTCGGGTCTCCTGCTTGAGCAGGGGGCTGGACTAGAAGACCTCCAAGGTCCCTTCCAACTCTGTTATTCTGTTCCACTCTAAATTCAGAAACCATCTCCCTTTACTCTTTTTGGGGGGGTTGAAGCTTCTTCTTTCCAATTATGTGACACAGTCAACTCCTTCTACTTCCTGTTCAGGAATGGAGAACTTCAGATCTCTGATGGGCTTCCCAAAAAAAGCAAGTAACCAGTTTCCTTTGCAAAAAAACAGCTGCGTTGCTAATAAACACAAGATCTGCATTGTAAATGAAACCTGGCTTGGAACCAGATCTAGACGAAGGCCGATCTCCCTATATCCATTCTCCCCATAGCAGCTCAGCTCCAACTCTTAGGCAGAAGAGACACAAACAGTGTTCAATGGGACAAGTACTACGGGAAGTAAAGTGTTAAAACCGAGGGACCCCTGGTGGTCTCTGAGCTTGGTGGTTTTCTTGCAGGCATTTCATTACCCAACTAGGTAACACCATCAGTGCTACAAGGGAGGGAGGTTTGCGGAGTGGAGGAGGAGGAAGACGAGGAGGGGGGAGAGGGACTATGGAGGTCCTTAGTGCTCTCTGAGCTTGGTGGTTTTCTTCCAGGCATTTCATTACCAGAGGTGGTATTCACTAACCTTCCCTACCAGTTGGCCAATGTGAGTGAGCACGCGTGTGGCCTTCTGCACATGCATTGTGTTCGTGCAAGCGGCTAGCACGCATGCGCACGGCTTCAAAATATGCTTAAATGGAATGGCATAGCGCGGGGGCGCTACAACCGGTTCGCCCGAACCGATCCGAACCGGCTGAATACCACCTCTGTTCATTACCCAACTAGGTAACATCATCAGTGCTAGGAGGGAGGTTTGCGGAGTAGAGGAGGAGGAGGAGGGGGGAGAGGGAGGAGAGGGACTATGGAGGTCCTTGGTGTTCTCTGAGCTTGGTGGTTTTCTTGCAGGCATTTCATTACCCAACTCGTAAGTCGTAAGTCGAGGACTACTCGTATACAATATCGTCAAGAGAGTAAAAGAATTGAAATGGAAATGGGGTGGTCACAAAACAAGAACAATGGATCCCACTTGCTCAAAAGCGTCCATGAAAGAGACCTAAAACAAGATGGATGGAGGACATCAGCAAGTATGGCGGGGCCAATTGGCAAAAGAAAGCTCAGGAGGGTGTGGGTCGGAAACAGGCAGAAGCCGGCTTCATCCTGCAGGGGACAGACCGTGGCTAGAATGATGGTTTATTCAACCACATATTGGAGGGGTCTCACCACATATTGGTGCTCTGAGCTTGTTTTCTTGCAGACGTTTCATTACCCAACTAGGTAACATTATCAGTGCTAGTAAGGAGTTCTGTTTGCTGTCAGTTTATCATTTATTTACAGTCATTTTTTTTATTGAAACTGACAGCAAATAGCATTCCTTACTAGCACTGATTATGTTACCTAGTATGGTAATGAAACGTCTGCAAGGAAACCACCAAACTCAAGAGAGCATCAAGGACCCCATAGTTGTTAGCGTCCTCCTCCTCCTCAAACCCCACTCCTCCTAGCACTGATGGTGTTACCTAGTTGGGTAATAAAACGTCCGCAAGAATCCAACCAAGTTCAGAGAGCACCAAGGCCTCTACAGTCCTCCTCTTCCTCCTCCTCCAACTCCAGTCCCTCCTAGTACTGATGTTACCTATTTGGGGTAATGAAACATCTGCAAGAAAACCAAACTCAGAGAGCACTAAGAACCCCTTAATTGTCCTCCTCTTCCTCCACCACCTTCTCCTCAAACCCTCCTCCCTCCTAGCACTGATGATGTTACCTAGTTAGGTAATGAAACGTCTGCAAGAAAACAAGCAAGCTCAACAAACAGCAATGACCCCTCATTTCAACCCAGAGCTACAAACGTTCTCCACATATTTTTCCTGGGATGCCCCATAAACTTCCTTAAGACAACTGCACGGTCCGAATGATTTACGCTCTGCTAGAAAACATGGATTGGGAGAGAAAAAAGGGGCTAAATATCTCTCCGTGTGATTCTCTGGTTATTTGCGCCTTCTCAAATCTACAGTTTGTGCCCGTAGAGAAACGGCCTTCAGAAGGTTACCGAACGGAGAGCTTCCGGCAATTAGTCCTTCTCACATTCCCCAGGGCCTGTCGAAAGCATCACAAAAACCTCACTTCTCTTTGTGTTCCCCAGACACAAGATAACATATCACCACAGGGACGCGCGAACTATGCAGAATGTAGAGTCTTTTTTAATCATCGGCGCAGTCTGTTCTCGGCATTCGTCCCATATCTGGGGACGAACTGAAATTTCAAGCCCGTGTGACCGACCCTTCGCATCGAAAGCGAAGATCACTCAACGATGCCCCAGTTAAAGAATCCACAAGTCAGGCTTAAAAAAAGAAAAAATTAAGGAGTTGGAGAATGCATTTCCATACCCAATTCTATTCTTAGAAAAGTGCAAAAAAAAAACCCAACAGATCGGCTGTCAAACCATGCCATAGCTCGCCATCTCACCTTGCCGATGTAATTGTTCCTTAGGCACATCTCTTTCGTTCTATCTCTCTGCGCGACACAAGCAATTGAAGTCTCAAAGGGTTAGAAGCTGAAAATAATAAAAAGGCTTCGGGAGGCCTGGGAGGAAGTGGGTGAGCAACCGCTTGAATGCTCGGAGAGGGAAAAAAGAAAATTTACTTTATAAGTGGCGGATGACACAGCTGCAAAATATTTCATTTGAAAAAAGAATGCTGGGCAACGGGTGGGAATATTTATTTAGCGGTGCGCAGTGAACGTGCAACAGTAAATAAATGTTCTGCATGAAGAAATTTCAAAATGTACAGTAAGGAGCGAATTTTGCACCAGGTATAAAGGACCAAGTTAGTTTACGATAGTAAAAAAAAAAAATCTGCTAGCATCTGTTCCGATTACAGGTAGTCCTCAACTTACAAGAGTTCGTTGAGTGACCGTTCCAAGTCGCAACGGCACTGAAAAAAGTAACATATGACCATTTTTCACAATTACACATAGTCCTCAACTTACAACAGTTCGTTGAGTGACCGTCCCAAGCTGCAACGGCCCCGAAAAAATGGGACTTACAACCGATTTTTCACACTTACAACTGTTGGAGCCTCCCCGTGATCACGTGATCAAAATTCAGCCACTTTGCAAGTTGACTCGTATTTACGACGGTCGCAGAGCCTGTGGTCTTCTTTTGCGACCTTCTGACAAGCAAAGTCCACGGGGAAGCCAGATTCACTTAACAACTGTGTTACTAACTTAACGACGGCAGTGATTTACTTAACGACGGTGGCAAGAAAGATTGTAAAGCAGGTCAAAACTCACTTAACAACTTAGCAAGAGAGAATGTTTGACTCAATTGCGGTTGTTAAGTCAGGAATTACCTACACCAATTCTGCCATCAGAATTTATTTCCAGGAAAGCCAGATTCACTTAACGACCAGGTTACTAATTTAACGATGGCAGCAATTCACTTAAAAGCTGTGGCATGAAAAGTGGTAAAATGGGGCAAAACGAAAGCCGGATTCACTTAACAACCGTGCAAATAACTCTTACTGTGCAGCCATTCCCTTAACAACCGCGGCAAGAAAATGGGGCAAAACTCACTTAACAAATCTCTTTGCTCAGCAGTTGGGCTCCCTTTGCCGTCGTAAGTCGAGGAATTAAACTTTCTAATTTAAAAAAAATACTGCTGCGTATCTGAAATTACTTGCATGTAATATCCCGCAAAAACTATAAATGGTTATTATTTAGGACGATGTTTTCCAAACTGGTTCCCTTTGGGTACGCGGAAATTGCAATTCCCACATTTGTGGGCAGTCGTGGTTGCTGCTCACACTGTGTGGGAAGTCTGGCGTTGTAACACAAGCTCCTGTGAAATCTACAGGGTTGGGAAGGGTGTTTCAGGTGGCGAAATCAGGAGTCAGCATAAAAACCTCTGGCACAGAAACCCTTCCCCTTCGGCAGCTGGATCCAAACATTCCTTTCCTTACCGCTAACACCGCGCCTAGCCTTAAGGACACAAACACAACTCTTAACCGTTGCAGCCAAAGGTATCCCTATCTTACCACTTTCTCCCAAAGAATTCCAACTGGCTGTGTAATACGACAAGTTGAAACTGCCACAAGGAAATTGCAATAGCGCTTAAAGACTTCCCCAGGAAGTCCTCAACTTACCACCAATATTTCCGTTGCTAAGTGAGACACTGGTTAAGCGAGTTTGCAGTATCCTGGGGTCGTGTGATCCCTCCCTGCGACCTTCCGACAAGCAAAGTCAGCGGGGAAGCCAGATTCACTTAACAACCGCGTTGCTCATTGAGCCACCACAGTGGTTCACTTAACAAACGCGGCAAGCAAAGTCGCAAAATGGGTCAAAATTCGCTTAACAAGTGTCTCGCTTAGCAACATTGATTTTTGGCTCAATTGTGGCCATAAGTCAAGGACTACCTGTAGTACAAAATTAAAAACTGCATATAAAGAATTTCACTACACCAATATGTCAGGCGCCGGGGAAATCAAGAGATTCAGGCAGTTCAAATGAGTATAAAGACTTATTGCAAGCTTAAGCTCTCTACAAGAATCTGGCCAACTAACAGTCAAGGGAAATGAGCGGGAGATAAGAAAGACACTCAAGATGGGCTGGACTTAGATCTCTTGTGCACACGCAGAGACTCCTGACTTATGGCACATTTGACCTCTCCCTTCGGCTCAGCCTGCTCATCTCCTACACTACATGTTGCTTATCTCCTAGAAGATGTTAATATCAGTTGTGTTAAGTAAAGGTAGTCCTCGACTTACAACAGTTCATTCAGTGACTGTTCAAATTTACAACGGCGTTGAAAAAAGTGACTTATGACCGTTTTTCACACTTATGACCTTTGCAGCATCCCCATGGTAACGTGATCAAAAGTTGGACGCTTGGCAACTGACTCATATTTATAACGGTTGCGATCCCCCTTTTGCGACCTTCAGACAAGCAAAATCAATGGGGAAGCCAGATTCACTTAACAACCGGATTACTAACTTTTCAACTGCAGCGATTCACTTAACGAATCTGACAAGAAGCATCGTAAGATGGAGCAAAACTCACTTAACAAATGTCTCACTTAGCAACATACATTTTCGGCTCAATGGTGGTCATTAAGTCGAGGACTCCCCATATTGCCGTTTAACTCTCTCACGGCATCCCCAAAAAACCACCAAGCTTTAGATTATCCCTAAAATATTTACATTCCATTCAAACGCTGCCCATTAGCCGTCGAATTTTTAGTTTACTGGCTGACATGAAGTTTGTGCTGATTTTTAGAGCGCGCAGAGCAAACTTCTGAAAGACAACGTGTCTCTAAGTTGCCATTCAACCAACAAAGCCTCTCTTAATCTACGTGCAAATTGTTCCAGTAGTGGTACAATTAGTTTTTCCTAAAGTCACAAAGACGGTTTTAATGGTACAACCGAATCCTCCTCTGTTTAAACATCAAAACGCATTATTATTTTTCTTTCAGATGTTTAATTGCCTCCAACAATTAAACAATCCTGTTGACAAAGAGTTAGCCCCGGGCCTTTTTTTTCCGGCAGCGTTGATTTCATTCCCTAAAGATGAGTCATATTAATACGGAATACCAATATGTACCGCTGAATTCCGGATTTTGTTTGTCCAAAGCTTACCTGATTTATTCATATTTACATGGCTCTTGCTCTGGTAAATCCTTTGCCAAATAATTGGAAAAGTCAAATGTTTAGTCAAACATTGGTGA
This sequence comes from Diadophis punctatus similis, assembly GCA_023053685.1. Taxonomy (NCBI): domain Eukaryota; kingdom Metazoa; phylum Chordata; class Lepidosauria; order Squamata; family Dipsadidae; genus Diadophis; species Diadophis punctatus. The sequence goes on along the minus strand of JALIGW010000004.1, from coordinate 82,080,536 downwards.
TCAATGAAAATGTTACATTTTTTTCATCCTTGCTTGGCCCGGCCGTATGTGAAGAAGTCATTACAGTTCATTTAGTGACCGTTCGAAGTCACCACGGCCCCGAGAACAAGAGACTTATGACCGTTTTTCACACTTACGACCATCGAACCATTCCCCTTGGTCACAAAATGAAGACACTCGGCGACCGACTCCTATTTCTGATGGTCAAAGTCACCACGGCGCCACAAACAAGTGACTTATGACCGTTTTTCACTAATGACCATTGCACCATCCCCCTTGGCCACGTGATCAAAATGGAGGACACTCAGCGACCAACTCCTATTTATGACGGACGCAATGTTCCGGGGTCCTGTGATCTCCTCTGACCAGCAAAGTCAATGGGGAAGACGGATTCATTTAACAGCCGCGTGACTAACTTATCCACTGCAGTGATTCAATTAACAACTGTGGCTAGAAACGTTGTAAAATGGGGGCAAAATTCGCTTACCAACTATCTCGCTTAGCCACAGAATTGTGGCCGTAAGTCGAGTGTTATCTGTATTTCAAGAGTCATTGTTACTTAATGCAAACTGAAATATCTTTCCATTCCTTTTTTGTTGTTGTTGTTGTCTTTTAACCACATATAAGAATCTCTTCAAAAGCTTAAAAAAAACCCCAGAATAACAGAGTTGGAAGGGACCTTGGAGGTCTTCTAGTCCAACCCTCTGCTCAAGCAGGAGACTGTATATCCGTGATGGCGAACCTATGGCACGTGTGCCACAGGTGGCATGCAGAGCCCTCTCTGCGGGCATGCCAGCCGTTGCCCTAGCCCAGCTCCACCGTGCATGCGCACGCACCTCCCGCCGGCCAGCTGGTCTTCGGGTCTCTGCGACGCATGAGCGGGGGGCCACGTGCGGGGGACGCTCACATTGCATTTTGGGGGTTGCACATGTGCGCCCCCCTGTGCCCCGTTTTGGGCCTGGAAGGCCTCCTGCACCAACCTGGGAGCCAAAACAGGGTGCGGGGGCGCCACGCGAGGCTCCATCATCCCATTTTAGGCCTGGAAAGCCGCCTGCACCAACCTGGAAGCCAAAAATGGGCAAGGGGCGGGGCGCATGTGCGGGGTGCATGTGCGGGGGCCACTCGCATTGCATTTTGGGGTTTTGCGCGTAGGCGCACGCTTTGGCCACCAAAAAGGTTAACCATCACTGCCGTAGATCATTCCAGACAAATGGCTGTCCAGTCTCTTCTTAAAAACTTCCAGTGTTGGAGCACCCACAACTTCTGGAGGCAAGTCGTTCCACCGATTAATTGTTTTTGACTGTCAGCAAAATCTTCTCCTTGGTTCACAGTAAGCTTTTTGGGTGAAAGCCACTCAATGGTGGAGAAGACTGTTCTTCCAGAACACCAGTTAGAAAAAAAGACTTCTTATTCCTTCTCCTGGGTGCTTTGCCAGCCGTTCCATGAATAGCAGCATTTTGCCGGGACGAGTAACAGCGTTGTTAATTGATTTGAAACCATGATGCTAATTTCTTTGCTCTGCAATATTTAAGTCTATCCCTCTACCCTGTTCATTATACATACGGTGCGTCAATCACCCTCAGCTAACATTTCCCGTCTCCTGCTTTTTAAAAATAATAATAATAATAATAATAATATGTGAATTATTAATGTTGTAAGCAATTTAGACAAGACAGCACACCGGAGGAAAAATCGTAGAAGAAACAGATAGTATACGGAGTTTTCAAGAAACTGCAGACTGCATTACAGAAAAGCAAAGATGAATCTGAAACAGCGTTCAGGGAGCACGGTAGGCTGAGTTGAACGCAGATATAGGTAGTCCTTGACTTACAACGGTTTGTTTAGCGACTGTTCAAAGCTCTAACGCAGGGGTGTCAAACTGGATTTCTTTGAGGGCCAGATCAGCATTGTAGGTCTCCTCCGCAGGCCAGGGGGCGAAGGAGATGGGACAGGCGCCTCCTGCAGCACCCTGCTGGCCAAAACGGGGCGCAGAGGGGTCGTGTGAAGCCCCCTCACGCCCCGTTTTCAGCCTGGACAGCTCCCTGCAGCCCCCTGCTGGCCAAAACGGGGCGCAGAGGGGCCGTGTGAGCCCTCTCACGCCCCGTTTTCAGCCTGGACAGCTCCCTACAGCCCCCTGCTGGCCAAAATGGAACGCAGAGGGGCCGTGTGAAGCCCCCTCACGCCCCATTTTCAGCCTGGATAGCTCCCTGCAGCCCCCTGCTGGCCAAAACGGGGCACGTGGGGGCACATGAGGTGCCCCCTCTGTACCGTTTTGGCTGCCAGAGGTACCGCGGGCCGGTCCTTTACTATTTCCAGGCCGGTGCCACAGGCCAGATTTAAACACCCTGTGGGCCACATGCGGCCTGTGGGCCTTGAGTTTGACACCCCTGCTCTAACGGCACTGAAAAAAAGTGACTTATGACCGTTTTACGACCGTTGCAGCATCTCCGGGGATCACACGATCAAAATTCAGACGCTTGGTAACTGGTTCATATTTATGACGGTTGCCGTTGTCTTGGGAATCATGCGATCTCCTTTTTGCGACTTCCTGACCAGCAAGGATTCACTGAACCATCGTGTGGCTGACTTAACAATTGCAGCGTTTCACTTAACAACCGCACCAAGAAAAATTCATAAAATGGGCCGACACTCGCTTAACAAACGTCTCGCTGAGCAACAGAACTTGTTCAGCTCAATTGTGGTTGTAAGTCAAGGACCTTACAACCACAAAATCCAACCACGGATTTTTAGAATGAATACAATATATTCATTCTAAAAATCTGGGGAGGACTCGATCCCTGAAGCTTTGTTCTTAAATACACTTTTTTCCATCGCTAAAATTCAAATTATGGTCAGCTCTAGATTCTACGCCCAATCCTCAAATCAAGCGAATTCCAAGCTATCTGACTTCTAACACAAAAAGATTTACCATGTTTGTTAGCGCGTTAAGTAAACCCATTTCTCATTTTGTTACAACTTTTTAAGGTTAAGCTTTTCGAACGGCCTACGACTCCGTTCTAAATATAAATATACGCAAATAGCTCTCCTCCTCTTGTACGGTATCCAAAACCTGCTTTCAGATTATAAAATGTTGCCAAACCAGCCAGGACTCTGTCCCCCAAAAGAATTCAGATTCAGAGAATTTCATTGCAAAACCATCCGCAATAACAATATTTTTCCCCCTCTCTCATTCGGAACATATTTTCGTGGCGATATATTTACAACCTTCCTCGTACAAGAACTGGGTTCGGCTAAACAAGCTGAAATATCAGGTCATAAATTATATAGTCATAGACAAGAAGGATTCCATTCTTCCTTCACATGATCCTTGTTTTGTAGGAGATTCTGGCCAGCCCTTTTTTTGCCTGATGCCGCCCTGGAAAACACACACAATAATATTTTCCCCCAGTGCCTGAAATTGTTGAATTTAAGAAACGCCACAAGAAAAAATAATAATCAATGGGGTAATGTAAGCTGACGGCAAAAAGGGATGATGAGTAGAAGTGGAATTTCTATATATAGTTATTTATTTTTAGAAAGAGACGATCCAAATAACTTACTATTCCTAAATCTTCCTGGAAAAACAAACGGGTTTCTGATGGCCAAAATCCAACACATACAGTTCAGGGCTCGAGGGTGTCTACACATCAGGACTCAAATGATGGAGCTTATTGTCCATGACAACTTGACATGGCCAACTCGCAATGGCCAACTCGCCACAGTCAACTTGCCCCGGGAACAAGAGTTACACTAATATGGAAGAAATCGTGGAATGGAATTGTTGAAGAAAGGAAGCGACAAAATAAAATGTTGAATGACAAAAATTGAAAAAAAAATTAAATTAGTTTAAATAATTAAATCGAACTGTTGAATTGTCCCACACAGAGTTGGCCATCATGAGTTAGTTCCGGCGAACTGTCGCATTCCAGGCTACAACTGGCTAGTCTAATAAAAATTTTAGTTTAATAGACATATAGACTGGGTACCAGGGGTGGGTTCCTCCCGGTTCGGACTAGATCGCCCGAACCGTAAGCAACCCGCTGGTGACGTAATTTTGGTGTCACGGATCCGGTTCTGTCTGTGCTGGTCCGTGCTCGCCGCCATCTTTTTTTCTGAAATTTCGGCCGATTTTCCTGTGTTTGGATGGCTTCACAGAGTTCTGTGTTTTGAAAAAAGCCCGCCCCCCTGCCCCTGGGTTAATACTGACCTTTATTTCTTCGCCCGAAGCACAACTGATGACCTCCTCGGCTGTGTTTCAGGCTGACGGAGTGAGAATAAATCTCACAGAGGCGAAATAGATCGTTCTCCCGGAATTCAGACATTAGAAATAAAGCCGGAGTTTAAAAGTCTAATTAAAATATTTATTTCGGTACAAAAACAATAAAATCTCATTTGTTTACATCTCTGCTATAAAATGCGACTTCCTCAGTCGGAAGCCAGAAGAAGAAGGAAAGAATGGAGATTCAGGAATGCACACATGCGTACAAGAAAATATCAATCACGTGCTCAGGAATGAACCATTATATTAGATAGGGATGCAGCTCCCTGCATATGCATACAACAGACAATAAATCACACCGTGACACAGGCTGAATCCACCTTCTGAGTATGCGCGGAAGTGAAATCGCACGAGGGGATGCGCACGCACGAGCGGAGCGAGCGTGAAACATCGCGATGCGAACCGGTGGCGAAGATAAGTGAAACCCACCCCTGCTGGGTACGTCTGGTTTAATGAAAAGAAGGACTAGGGGAGAGATGACAGCAACATTCCAATATTTGAGGGGCTCCTAAAAAGATGAGAGGGGTCAAACTATTTTCCAAAGCACCAAAAGACAAGACGAGAAACAATGGATGGAAACTAACCAAGAAGAGAAGCAACCTAGAAGTTGAGGAGACATTTCCTAATGGTGAGAGCAATCAACCAATGGAACTGCTTGCCATCAGACGTTGTGGGTGCTCCATCACTGGAGGCTTTCAAAAAGAGACCATTGGTCTCTGCTCGAGTAGGGGGTTTGGACGAGAAGACCTCCAAGGTCGCTTCCAACTCCGTTATTCAATGTTTTAAATGCTCCCATCTCTGGTTGTTGTTCAGGGGTGAAATCCACTGAAGTGTGCTACTGGTTCGCTTTGCACGCACTTCGCGCATGCATATGCACCACAGGCAGTACCGTGCAGCGCTGAAAAATCATTTTGAATCCATCAGAGTCTGCAAAGGTAAGTAGAACAGCGGGGGGGGGATCAGCTGTGCCGCGCGATTTAGATTAGCTAGAAGGCAGGAAATCCTACTTTCTAGCTAATCTAGATCGCACGGCACAGCTAATTGTCGCACAGCTGATCGTCGGATACACCGGTTCGCCCAAACCAGTAGCATTTTTACTACCAGTTCGGGCGAATTTCACCTCTGGTTGTGTTGCCTTGAACTATATGTTCTAAAGGTTCGGGGTGGACATTTTTTTCTCTCTCCATATCTACTTGCCTCTCCTGAAAAACTCCAGCCGGTTCTCAAACTATTCCATCACAACGTCAATGGCTGAAAAAGACTCACTTTTAAGTCTGCTCTGCTTTCTGCTTTCATGATGAAGTCTATTTAGAAGATTCTCGGGCAAACTCTTATCTCATCTGGGTTTCTTCCCTGATGTCCTTAGCTGGGTCACCTTCCCTGTCAACCTCCTTCCATCCCACAAGTAGCCTTCAGAAACGAAGGACATCTCTTGAGACTTCCCAGCCAACAGGACCAGCCTTCTAGTACAGGTAGTCCTTGACTTATGACCACAATTGAGGCCAACATTTCTGATGCTAAGCAAGAAAATTGTCAAGTGAGTTTTGCCCCATGTTACGACCTTTCTTGCCGCAGTTGTTAAGTTAATCCCTGTAGTTGTTAAGTTAGTAACACGGTTCTTAAGTGAGCCTGGTTTCCCGGTTGACTTTTGATAGAATATTCATGACTGGGAGAGCCAGTGGTAACAAGGTTAGCCAATGAATAGGCATAGCAACTAAGTCAGCCAATGGGAGCTAACCACTTCTGAGTCTGTGCAGAGAATCGAAACTGGAACTTAAGCTTAAGGCTGGATGTGGCTCCAGACTCCACTCTGAAGAAATGAAACTAACTCTCCTGCTTGTGTTTACCTGTAACTGATTGAAGAATTCTATTTGTGGTATTGTACATTTATATATTACTATGTTTATAAAGAAGTTTATTAATCCAGCTGAATCAGTCATCTGTGTGTGCTTCTGATTTTGATTTTGCAACAAACTTTAATAACTTTGCTTCTCGGAAGATCGCAAAAGGGTGAAGCCAAAACACGGCAATCGTCATAAATAGGAGTCGGCTGCCAAGCGTCTGAATTCTGATCACATGACCGGAGGCTGCAATGGTCATAAGTGTGAAAAATGGTCACAAATCGCTTTTTTTCAGAGCCATTATAACTTCAAAAAGTTACTAAATGAACTGTTGTAAGTCAAAAACTGACCTTAGATATGAAGGTCGTATCTCAATCTGAGAAAATGGAATAGGAATAGAGCTGGAAGGGACCTTGGAGGTCTTCTAGTCCAGCCCCCTGCTCAAGCAGGAGAACCTATACCACAGGGGTCCCCAAACTTGGCAACTTTAAGACTTGTGGACTTCAACTCCCAAAATTCTCCAGCCAGCTATGCTTTCTGGAGAATTCTGGGAGTTGAAGTCCACAAGTCTTAAAGTTGCCAAGTTTGAAGATCTCTGCTATACCATTTCAGATAAGTCACTGTCTAGAGCTAAGGGTCTCCAACTTTGGCAACTTTATGATGTGTGGACTTCAATTCCCAGAATTCCTCAGCCAGCATGGTTGGCTGAAGAATTCTGGGAATTGAAGTCCACAAGTTGTAGAGTTGCCAAGGTTAGAGACCTCTGGTCTAGACCAGGGGTGTCGAACTCAAGGGCCATTTTTCTCTTTGGTTAGTTTCCAACCATTGTTTCCTGTCCTGCCTTATGGTGCTATAGAGTTATATAGACTGAGGGACAACTGACACAAATTGACACACACCCCACCCCAAAAAAAGCCAGCAGAAATCTATGGTTTTCAGTCAAAATTCTTGCTTGAACCAGAATAGAAAAGAGAAAGAGAAAAATGTTGACCGCTTGAATTCTTCGTTTTATTAAAGGTCAAAAAAACAAGAACATGAAGGCGTTTTAAATTCCTGAAGATCTCATTTCTGGAATTAAAGGAGCAGAAGAAGCCCAAATCCGATAATATCCATTGAACGAGGTCTCCATAAAGTGGAGAAAAAGTAATGGGAGGAAGTAGAACTTATTGATTTTAGTAAAAAACCTCTCAGAGCTTCGTTGTAAGCAATGCTGCAGATCCATTTAAGGCATTGGATTTGTCGTTTCCAGCCTTAGTCACACATTCAGAAATCGTGGGAGCTTCATCACTGGAAGCTTTCAAGAAGAGACTGGACTGCCGTCTGTCAGAAATGGCGTAGGGCAGTGATGGTGAACCTTTTTTTTCTCGGGTGCCAAAAGGGCGCGCATGCGCAATAGTGTGCGCACGCGTGCGCATGCCCACACCCATAATGCAATGCCCTCCCCCCCCACGTATGCACACACAACACCCCTAACCCTAACCCTCACTGAAGCTTCCGGACTTCCGGTAGGCCCATTGGGGTATTTTTCGCCCTATCCTGGCTTCAGGAAAGCAGAGGGCAAAAAACGGCCCAAAGGGCCTACTGGAAGTTCGTTACGGAACTTACGGTAGGCCTGTTGGGCCCGTTTTTCACCATCCACAGGCTCCGGAGGGTGAAAACGGCCTCCCCCGCCCTCCGGAAGGCTGAAAATCAGCTGACATAGGGCAACGCCTCGCGTGCCCTCAGATATGGCTATGCGTGCCATAGGCTCGCCATCACGGGCGTAGGGTCTGCTTGGGCAGGGGGGTTGGACTAGATGACCTACAACAGTGGTTCCCAACCTTCCTAATACCGCGACCCACGCCCCGCCTCCGCGCCCCCATTGTGACCCACCCTGCCGCTGCCATTTGGGTTCTTTTACCCTCTGCGCATGCGCAAGGCGTGCTGCGCATGCGCAGACGGTAAAATAACCCAAATGGCGGCAGCGGGGTGGAGCGCGGTGGGGGCGCGGGTTGTGGGGCGCGATATGGCCAGGCTTGTGGCAGGGGGGGGGAGCTGAGGATGCCGGGGTGACCCCTTGGAACTGGTCATTCGACCCCCAAAGGGGTTCCGACCCCCAGGTTGGGAACCGCTGACCTACAAGGTCCCTTCCAACTCTGTTAATCTGTATCTGTATTATTGAATGAGCTACAGCAATGTTTCTCAACCTCAAGGAGGTTCGAAGTGAGCGAATTCTGGGAGCTGAAGCCATATAATATATGCGGGTCTATGCATAATTTTGTATTTATTTGTTTTTGTCATGTTTATGCGGTGCATATTGGAGGTGGTGGCCCTTTGAGAGCTGTATGCAACGAAATTTCATTTTAATGTATGCTGATTCGTGTAACATTCAAAGTGACAATAAAGTTATTCTAAGTCTAAAAGTCTAGTCCACCCATCTTCAAGGGCCAGGTGTTTCAGAAAATCTCAACAATAACTAGTCCTTGACTTACAATGGTTCACTTAGTGACCGTTCAATGTTACCATGGCATTGTTTTTCACACTTAAGACCATTGCAGTGTCCCCATGGTCACGGGATTAAAATCCGGATGCTTGGCAAATGACTCATATTTATGACGGTCGCTGTGTCCTGACGTCATAC